>WBNH01000572.1:61073-74993 GCA_013401255.1 Urocolius indicus
CCACCAAGATGATAAGGGGACTAGAACATCTTTCATAGGAGGAAAGGCTGAGGGAAATGGTGCTGTTTAGTCTAGAAAAGAGGAGACTGAGGAGGGATCTTACTAATATTTACAAATATCTAAAGGGTGAGTGTCAGGAGGTTGGGACATTCCTTTTTTCTGTGGTATCTTAGCAACAGGACAAGGGGTAATGGGATGAAGCTGGAACACAAAAAGTTCCATTTAAACATAAGAAAAAACTGTTTTACTGTTCAGGTGAAGGAGCCCTGGCACAGGCTGCCCAGGGAGAGTGTGCAGTGTCCCTCCTTGGCGGTCTTCAAGACTCACCTGGGCGTGTTCCTATGTGACCTGATCTAGGCAGACCTGCTTCTGCAGGGGGGTTGGACCAGATGATCTCTAAAGGTCCCTTCCAATACCTATCATTCTGTAATTCCTTGACTCTATTATCTGCTCCACTGGAGAGTGAACTGGGGTGAAAACACTCCTCTGGCACACATCTCTTCCTGGCTGGCTATCAGGAAATGTTTTTCATTCTCTGACTGTGTTCCCTCATACCCTGTATCTCTTTCTCTCTCCCTTACTTTGTCTGTGGCTTTATTTTTCACCCTTCTGTCTTATGTTTGTTTTTTAATTTTCCTAGCTTCCTAGAGAAAACATATTTCACAGCTTCAGGCCTTGCTGGTATCTGTATCTCTACAGATACAACGCTAGGTCCGGTGCATTGCTGGACACATTTTCAAAATTTTCTTCTAATTCAAATTAGCATTTTATATTAAATTATCTTGAAAGGCAATAGCCTTTAGAAAACAATCAAATTGAGAAAAACATCAACAAAATCACTATCAAATTAGTGTTATTGTAGTTATTGGCATGGAAAGTAACAAGGAAAACAACTGCCTAGAATTGGTTTGGGGCTTTTTAAAGTAAAAGGATATTCATCTGCAAAAAGTAATAATTTCAGCAATGATTAAAAATAAAATGTTTCCTGGTGCCACATACTAGTGCATGAATAATACTGAGCACACAGTAAATATCAGCAGCTACACTTTGACTATCAGACAGTCAATTTGCAAACAATTTTCAGGAGACATAACTCAAAGTCTCTCAAACTGGAACAAACATGAAATATAGTCAATGGGCTGTACAAAAAAAAAAAAAAAAAGATATAAAATCTTATTTTTAATGCTAACTCTAGTGCATTTACACTGGAGAGAAGTTTGGTCACAAAAAGTAATATTCCAACAAAAACGTATAAAAACACTTCCATTGAAAGTACTTAAAAAGACTGAAAAAAAATGTGAAAGACAGGATTTTCAGATTTGGGAGATGTTGGATCAAAAATATTTGCACCAGTTTCTAGTCTAAAACCAGTGACTTACTATTAAGGAATACAGATTGTATTTTCATTATACCAGAACATATTTTAATATTTGTAAGAAAAGTTCCTCTTTTTCTTCACATTGAGGTCCTTCTCCCCCAAAGGTACACATATATCTAGGATCATAGTGAAATAAGCTGACACAGCAATTTATCAATATATTTTTTTCCCCCTGAAAACTGTGTAGATTTTAATATTTTAAGAACATTTTAACATGAGCATGGATCAGTCAACATTATCTTGCTTTACATCCTGTTTGCATGGCATGCCAAAGTCATATATAGGACTAAACTGAGTCTATTGTAGCTTATCTATTGCTCCCAGTACTTCCAAATTGTCACAAAGTAATTCTATTCTGCTGTACAGTGAAGCTTTCTATTACTGAAAACGGCAGGCACTTCTTTAAATATCTGTGTGTTTCTGTATACAACAGAACACTAATGATTTAGTAATGTCTGTGCTGACCACTGCTGCAAAGTTTACAAATTTTTTATGAACCTCTATTTTTAAAAAACACATGCAAAAAAGTGGAAAATTACACTGTATTTATGGACACTGTTCCTGCTCCAGTGCCATTTTACTATTTTTTAATGTCTCTCAAAGTCTAGAGTTCTTACAACAAATGTTACTGCAGTTAGTTGTTTCTTACTCTTTAAGGGTGGTACCATATTTCGTGCTTTGAGGAATAACAGAAAGATGACATCTCTCAGAATTGAGGTCACAAAAGACCTGCACGCCCTCTCCATTCTCTAGAGGACACGTAAGTCCACAGATAGGATTGAGCAAAAGTGGTCCAGTGCAAAATAATATGCCGCAATACCCATAGTTGCTTTTACTGCATACAGAAGAGCCCGAAGGCTGGCAGGATATCTCCTTGAGCAACAGTAGCTTCTCTTTCTCACATGCAAAATTGCTTCCTGTTAACTTTAGCTTTAGCCTTTCTGTTCCAAAGGAGAGCAGGATTAGCTTCAAAAGAGAGTGCGAGTAACACAATATAAAGGGCCACTCCAGAAGATTATATTTTAATATCAGAAGTTACACAAACAGAGGCCATGCTCTAACTTTAAAAAGAGATACAGTTCTTTAGTTGTCCTAGTTTTCAATGAGGCTCAATTAAGACTTACCATCAGTAGAGAAGGATCCAGTTGGCAAACTTTTAAACAGATTGGATGTAAAGAAGCCTTTTGGACACGAAGGAGTGCATTCACAGGTGCTGAGGGCTCTGGCCAGTGTTATTGCAAGACCACTCATAGTTATGTCTGAAAAGCCATGGCAACTGGAGGAGGTTCCTGAGAACTAGAAGAAAGCAAATGCCACTCCTGCCTCCCAGCAGGATGGGAAGAAGGATCATAGGAAGGACCGATCAGTCAGCTCCACTCTGATAACAGACAAGATGAAACAAATAATACTATAAAGCATTTCTACATTATACAAAGAACGAGAAAGTCATTTGGAGTAGTCAGTATGGATTCACTAAAGAGCACGTAATTCCTGACCAACTCCATAGTGTCCTGCAATAAGATGCCTGGCACAGTGGATCACAGGATTGCAGTGGATGCTGTTTATCTTGACTTTAGTAAGGATTTTGACAGCCTTCTATTGCATACCTATTGACAAACTGACTAAATATGGACTAGATATTCTGTGAAATAAATATTAAGAAAAATATTGTTTATATTGATTAATTTATTTACTCTGACTTTTCTAAGTCTCCTATGTGGAAATAGTTGTGTTTTTAGTCTTAATGTATAGTCTAAACAGATGCACAGAAGAAATTTGGCTGGATGAGACTGAATCCTGTTACATTTTGACCAAAACTCACTGGTGGATTCCTACAACTTTTGTGAAAACACTCCAGAACAAGCAGCAGTATTTCTAGTTATCCAGAAATACAGATCATCCTTTTCATTCATGCTTTTCAAGTATTGTCCAGTCTTTCTACTATTCTTTATTGGTGAACTGGTACAGTAGGACACAAATGCTGTCTTGGATGTGCATTCAATTCGTGGCTAAGCACTACCACAGCTGCTTCTGTTTAGCAACAGTCATCAGGCACAGTGACATACAACTCATGCTGTAGAATTGTTGATAATGTGAACATACTTGGAGGAGTTCTCTTTTCCCCTGTCAGAAGCAGACATTCATATCTGAGTGACTGCAGTCTTAGCCTTGGTACATATTCTCAGATATTGCATAACATGGTCTTTACAGTTAGTCACTATAAAGGAACTGAACAGGCAGTGAACCAAGCAAAGTTTTAAACATATAAACATTTAAATATTGCCATTCTGTGTACTTCTAATGTCTGTATCTAGCCTCTTACAAAAATATGTCTTTGCTAATATATTTATAGCCTTGTCTTTTTTTCTCCACTGCAGCAATGGGAAAGGGAAATAAGGGAAATAATTCCTTAATACCTGTGGAATGAAAAACAAGTTTCAGCAATAGCACATACTAAAGAAAAACTACAAAAACTTTCACATAAATAACTAAGTCTGTATGAAGAATTTTTGTGGTTGCCATTCTTGTATTGCACAATCATTAAGAAAAGAGTAAAAATGTACAGTGCTAGAGATTGCTAGGTTCCTGTTACTCTGATTTTTCTAAGGAACTGAGGCTTGCGCAGTTGTACTGGCTGTTTCTCTGTTTAGCAAGGGCAGCAAAGGAGGAAGCTTAGCTGGAAAAAAACATTCTTTCAAGTGTTCTGAAGAGTAGCAGCTGAATAACACACAAACTGACATACACTGCTGAATGACAAACTGCAGCCTGATCTCAAGTTATCCTTTCTCTTTGGCTAAAGATCTAGTTATCAGCCTGTATGTGCTGGCTGACTGGCTGGCTGGATGGCCAGATGCAACATAAGAAAAGACAGCCCACAGTGAATCTGGACATGGAAGTTTATTTCATAAACAAAATGCTTAGAATTTTTACCCTATGTTATTATCTGTCACAATCACTCACCCGCACGTCACATTCCTAGGTCTCGACTTGCCTTCTCTGCAGGATGGTCCTTGCTGATCTGGGACAGCTGGGCAGAAAATTATGTTGTTTCCTGCTCTGCGGCCTCCTGCAGCCTCCAGTCTCAGCATTACAAGCCAAGGTCCTTGGGGAACCCACAGCATTCATCTTGGCACAGCTCTCTGATCTCCAGGATCTTCCCCACTCCCTGGATCTTTCTTCCAACCAGGATTTCACCTTCCTCTTTCTGGACCCCCTTCCACTTTCTGAACCACATCTATTCAAGGAAACTGTCTTTTTGGAGCTATTCTCTCCAGGGCCCGAAGCCCTTGATTTCCTAAATCCAGATAGTCTGTGTGCAGAAGCACAATGCACAATCTGCCTCCTAACTGAAAAAGTTCAGCAGAGTAACTGATCCGGATCATTGTGAAGACAGATTATTTTCTCCACATGCCAGAGACTCTGTTCCTCAAGAATTTTTGGTGCAACTGGTAACAAGGAAACTTCAGCTAGCAAATCCCCAGAAGACAGTGTTTTCTGGAATATAGTGTTGGCTTATTTACCATCAGTTTCTGTAAGCAACAGGAACATGTAGTTACTTGGTCACAGAGTTTAACTGTTCCTGCTTGCAGTGCTAAATCAGTCACCTCACAGGATCCTTAATGTGAGCTGCCTCATATGTCACATGGGGGTCACATGTACCAGAAATATGTGACAGGCAGTGAACCAAGCAAAGTTTTAAACATATAAACATTTAAATATTGCCATTCTGTGTACTTCTAATGTCTGTATCTAGCCTCTTACAAAAATATGTCTTTGCTAATACATTTATAGCCTTGTCACCAAGGCTATAAATGTCACCATTTGACACCAGCTCAAATATATGAACTAAAAGAAGTAGAATGAAGGCAACCGTAAGATAATCAGTCACTATTTATGCCAGTGACAGGAGAAGAAAATGATACAGTGAGTGGATTTGTATCACGGAAGGAATTTTTTTTTTTCTGATATATGGAATATAACCTAATGTTGAAGGCAGAAGATACATTTTGATCCCTTTTTACTGCCCCATAAGCAAATAGATAATATCATTTCAAGGTTCAGGAAATCCAAGGCTTGGTAGAAATAAACAGACTATTTTACTCTTCTTCCTAAACACTGTGCTTGTGCCAGGAAAGATTTGGATTGGAGATCTAGAACAATTTCTTCCCTGAGGGGTTGTCAAGACCTGGCACAGACTGCCCAAGGAAGTGGCAGAGTCACTATCCCTGGAGGGATTCCAATGCAGTTGTGGGTCTGAGGGACATGGTTAGTGGTGAGCTTGGCAGTGCTGGGTTAATGGTTGGACTCGATGATCTTAAGGGTCTTTTCCACTCTAAATGATTCTGTGATTCTGTGTAACGCTGCTGCAGAGATCATCCCTCTCTTCATCTCACAACCTGAAACAGACAGTTTCTGACCTGTTAGGACACAAACTTCCAATGTCCTATATGCATATTATAATTCTGCCAGTCTAAACAATTTTTTAAGGGTGGTTGAGCAATGATATCTTCTCTTACAAAAATGCTATAGTCCTCCTGAAAAGAACAGGCAACAGCTTGAGGTAGAGGATCTTTGATTTAAGAGGCTTAAAGAAGTGTTGGTAAAATATTTTACACATTTGGTGATAATGATATATAACCTATAAGGATGCACATATAATCTGTTGTTAAATATTTTTGGTTTTTAATGGCTGCAAGTAACTCCCGGAGCTTAAACTTTCATGTTTTGCCTAGGAGCAGCTCTTACTTTACATAATATTTGTAGCCACTAGTTGTTCCTTTATGGTCTAATAACATTGATTTAATTTTGAAAGCAAACGTAAATCAAGGTATCAGGTTAGGGCACGCTATAAAAATTATATAATAATACCCAAATCAAGTTTCGTGAAGATATTAAATATTTACATTCCCAATGGGTGTTTGTAGAAGTCGTGGATGCTTTCACAACAGCCTAAAATGCTCTCTTAACTTTAGATCTCTGAATTTAACCTTCATGACCTACTAACGTTCCCTCATCCAGCGATCATATCAGTAACAGAAGATTACAGTCATGTCTGATAGTTTTCTCTGTCCTTTGTGAACTCTTTGTCCTTTGTGAACTGTATATGGCAGATTGTTCTTTCCCAAGTGCACCTCACATTCCTCCCTCATGGTATACCTTTATTGACTTGACATTTAGACTTTGCCCTTAACTTCCTCAGACACTATGAGTAACATAATAATTGCAAAATGTCATGTCATCTTTGTAATAATGTTACAGCAGAGGGGCTCATGCAGTGTAACATTGTCTTAGAGAAGATTATGCGGATCCATGTTTGCAACTATTTTTACTCTTGAAAAAGATGAAAACCCATGGCATTAAAAAAAAAGGTATATAAAATTCCAGTGTATGGAGAGAAATTAGAATAAGCCTCGCTGAAGTTTTAAATGTATCAGCTCTATTCTGAACAATATTTTTTCTGATATGTGGGTCATGGCTCCTACTATTAGTTCTAAATGTGGGAAAACACAACAGCCTTTTATTGCTGTTACATATTTCTAAAGGTTGTTTGCTTTTCCTCCAGCAGGTATACCCTGCTTACATTGAAATGGAGTACAACTTCTAACTTCAAGCAGAAATGGGGTATGGTTTTTATTCAAGAGTGCACTCATGTGGCAAGACTTAGAAAGTACATAGATTATTACAGGGTTGGTCAAATGCAATGTATTTTCCATTACAGAAGACAAAGTAACGAATAAAAGTTGTTGTAGATAGATATAGATGATCTGTTCTCCAGTATAATAATTCATTTCAGTCACTTAAAAAAAAAAAATCCTACTTTGATTGCACACTTAGAAAAAAATATCCTTTTTCAAATACTTTGGTGACACAAGTCACAGCTCTCAATAAAAGACATTATTTTGCTTTGTCATATGTGATCCCATTCTTCACTGTCAATTTAATTTCAAAATCTAGTCTTGATATCTGTGTTTCTCTTGTCACCATACACTAAAAGATCTGTTTTCTAGTGCAGGATATAGCTGAGATGTTGTCACAACAAAGTCTACAGGCATCACATTTCACAGCATCTCAGGTACTGGCCTATATGCAGACACTAGCCTGTACCAGAACTGGATGCAGAATTCTGGCTACATGTCCTCGTAGCCTGAAGGTACGGTCAGATGTATAGCAAGAAATAACAACTTATATTAAGCTACCTGGTACTGAAGAAAGTACAAACGATCTTCCAGGCAAACAAGCCCTTCTTAAAAAAAAAAAAAAAACCAAACAAAGGTGAAGTTGAAAGCTCAATGTACACTGGAAACAACTGCACTTATTTACCTATATACAGAGTATGTTATATAGTCATCCATATTATGTGAGTCCTGGCTCACATGAGAGACCTACAAAATACTTTCAAAGGACAAGCATTGAACTAAAATTCTAACTTTTTGGGAAAAGTCGAAACCAGATACTGGCATTGTAGCTCATTATAGTCTCTCTTGACACCACAAAGCTTCATATTTCACAGACTACAAATTATTTTTATTTCATTTGGAAGAGAGTTACCTCAAAGAATTCACAATAGGCACCTGCACACAGAGAGCTTTTAGGCAGTTGGAGAGATGGTAACTGGTTAGTTGACACAAGCCAAAGCAACTTTGCTGTTGCCATTTCTAGTCTTTGTGAAGTTATATTTCAAGGAGAAAGGTGCCCTTTGCAGCACACCTACACCTACTCTGGGTGATCATAAGCAGGTATAGATCAGTATAATGTGTCAGGGAGCAGAAGATTAGCCAGCAGCAGAGAGACACAGCAAGGCATGTGAGGCAGATTACTCAAGAAATGCAGTACCACAGTACCCAAGCAAAAACAATGAGACTTACGATTCACTTTCTCCACCAACAGTATGTGTTTTCTCCAACTGAAATAGTTGGACTCTCTACAGTCTTGCTAATCTTTCTTTCATTCTGCCATCTTCCATGGCTAAGAGATTTCTTGCAAATTGTCTGTTTGCCAGCAGCTCCCATAGTAAGGACAATGCAAGCAACACATATCTCAGGGGCGATGGAATACAGGAGGACATTCACAGCCCTGAAGAAAGAAATACCTAATTTTGAAGAGTACTGGAGAAATGACTCTCATTAATTCAGGCAGGGATGATCTCAAGACTTGTCAAGGCTTGCAGACTTAAATGTTGTTAGGCCAAGGATTTCAAGGAGGAGGGAACCCACTGCTTGGATATCTACAAGGTGTGCTTGAACAATTTTCCCCATCTGATTGACCCAGCATTACCAGAAAGTGATCACTGCTGGCCAAAGATCCAAAATCCACAAGACAGAATTTCCTCTGTTTTGCATCATGACATGCACCATTATGGTCCCACCACAAAAGGCTCTCAGACTCTGTAAAATATAATTTCAAATGCAATTTATAGGAGTTAACACTCATCATGCTTCAAGGCTACCCAGCAAAAAAAGCACCATGTGGCTGCTCACTCAATCCTTCCCTCACCCCACATTGGGATGGTGATGAGAACTGGAAGAAAAAGCTAAAACCTCGTGGGTTAAGGACAGTTCAACAGGACAACACAAAGAGAGAAGAAAAGATAATAACAACAACACTAATAAAAGAATGCACAAAGCACAAGGAACTCAATGCCCAGCCTGTTCCCAAGCTGCACTCTCTCCTTCCCAGCCAGTTCCCCAAGTTATATACTGAGCATGACTATCACATAGCATCAGATATCCCAATGGCTAATTTGGATCAACTATCCTGGCTGTGTTCCTTCACAGTTTCTTGTGAAAATTAACTCTATCTTAGCCAAACCCAGGATGTTATCCACAGCTTGTACTATCCTTATTCATCTGTGTCATGCGCATATCCCACAATTTCCAGTTACTTCCCACCACTTTGCCTGTGTTTGAGATATAGATACATATATATAAACACAGATATAATTCCCTTAGTTCATGGGCCATGCCTCTAACCTGTCTCTCAAGTTCATTTTGTCCATGACTTTTGAGGCTCCAACAGTCTTTCAGGACAGAAGAGACAGTGAGTGGTGCAGGACTGTTGCATGCTGCATCCACAGCTTGCAGATGGTGTATTTGGCATGGCTGAGGCCCAGAGTCTGAGGGATGAAATGTCTGAGGGATGAAAATGTCAATCAAGAGCAAGTTGTTGGGCACCAGTTGCTGGGTCCAGCTCAAATTCTATCACCACCTCATTCCGTTTCATCAAAGTTCATCTTCCACTGATTTGAGTGATTCTTTCTGTAATACCATTGATATGGTATGGTAACCGTAGTAGTGATGACATACAGTGGCAGGGTGATTTAGCAATGAACATCATAAAATTTAATTCACAGGCTATTTTCACTGGAATTCAAATCTCCTTGAGGTACACATTAAACTTCCCCATCCTTCCATATCACCACCAAGTGCATCCAGGTCCTTGAGAGAATGCAGTTGCGTAGATGAGTTCACTTTTGTCTGAGGCAGGAATAACCCAAACTGTCTTCTGTAACATATTCTTATTGTGAACTATGAGAACTTTATCCCCTTCTACAACATATGGAAGTTTTGACTGAGCAGAGACAACTCCATTGACAGATCTTCTGGTGTTAACTAGCCAAGCGTCTTTTGCTAAATGTGCATCTCAATGCTTGAAGGTCCCACATCCATCATTCTCAGTGTAATTTTTAGCCATCCATTGTAATGTTCACTCTCCTCTGTCTCCAAGGCAGCTACACTAAAATCCCATCTGTACCCTTTTGGGTCCTTGAAATACCTTCTCCTGAGGCAGTCCATGCCCAAGATACACAGAGCCTCTGGGCCAGTCACAACAGGCTGTTTATGCCACTCATTCCTCGTTAGACTCACTTCAGCTCCCAACACAGTGAGCTGTTGGGATTCTTCTGTCACTCTAGAAACACAAATAGGTTCTGCTCCTTTATAATTTCATGGCATTAGGTTACATTGTACACCACTGTACACTACAGCCCCATATGCCTGTGGGTCTCATGTGTCAGGTCACTAAACCCAGTTTAATGTCCAGCAAACCCAGCTGTCCGTCTCCTCCACCCGGCTGGAGGCAGGGCCTTTCTAGTACTGGTCATAGTCTGTATTACTCACTTTTTGTGAAACTGAATCAGAAGTCCCTTCAAGAGGATCAGAAGTGACATTAACCCTTCTGCTCTCTCTGTGGAGCTATTCACTGGAAACTGGAGCATCATTTTTCTCAGAGAGAATTCTCTTCTGTGATTGTTTTTCCTCGCAGCTTAGGTACCTGTGCCTCTAGGGTTGAGGTACCTTTTCCATCTTACTTCCTCACATCCTCTCCATGGCTGTGCAGGCAAAAGCAGAGAATAGCCCATGGTGTGTACATCGTACATCCTCTCTCTTGATCAAAGGAATGCCTTCTCCTAACAGCCGAGACACAGGCCCATATAGATAGGGAGTAGGACATATCCGTTTTGAATTGTTGGAACTCACAGGACAGTTTCTCCACAGTTGAGAGTCAGGCCTGTAGAGAAGAAGAGAGCCTTCTTCATATTGCTGGAGTTGGCCAGCTGCTTCATCCACTGTTTTTCCCTCAAACTTCTTTGCAGGATACTACTGCCAATGAGTTGGCATACGACAGTGGCACATTTTGTAGAAGCTTCTGCCACATGTGTGCATTGGACTTCACCTGGATCTTCATCCAGATCATTATAAATTACCTTCAGCACAGCTAATTCTCCTAGGTACTGAATACCTCTCTCCAAGGTGGTCCACTTGCCTGGGTAACATGTAACATCTTCCTTGGAGGGGTACCTTTCCTTCACACCTGACAGAAGTTGCTTACAGAGGCTGAGGGCTGTGTCTCTTTTCCAGGTTCCTTGTCAATGCCCTCTTCCCTAGGCAAGGATCCCAGCTGCCTGGCTTCCCTACCCTCTGATTCCAAGCTACTGATCCTGTTATCCCAGCATTGGAGCAGCTAGGTGACACTGTGCTCCCCTGGATGTGGCTGAAACCTTTTCACATATCTCACAGCTCACTCAAGGATAGGGATCAGGTGATTATCTCTGGCTCTGCCTCTTCCTCTTGATCTTATCATGACTCTAGTTCACTTCATACCTCACTAAGTGAACTGATTGTTTTGTGTATCTCTTGAGTTCCTCTGTCCTGCTCTGGAAGGGGAGTTGGACCAGATGTTTGAGGTCTGTTCCAACCCTTAAGATTCTGTGATTTTTTGATTCTTGTATATAGGGGTGACTGATACTTGCACAAGTGGTTTCTATGATTCAGCTGCAGTGCCTGTTGCTGGGGATTGAGTAGCCACAGTACATGTCATTGAAGGTGGGGTAGCTGCAGTGCCTGCATCTTTGCTGTGCATCTTTGGAATAGTCACAGCATTTTATTTTCAAATACTCTATCACTTCATCAGGTCCTATAGTTATTCAGAGGTGAAGTTCCAAACCATCGGAGGTAAGAAGTTCTCTAGGTACATGCCCATATTCTCCCACATGCCATGCCACAAATGACTATCTAGGCTTGGGGCAGATCTCTGGATGATATTCTTAAATATTTTTGGTAACCTTAAACAAGACCCAAAACACATTCGAGAGGCATAGTCATAAAAGCATGCTCTCTTGAACGTCCCAAGGGTATTTACAATTCTCAAAAGTTGTTGTAATTAACCTGAAGGAGAAAGAAGAGGTGAAGGAGAGGGAGAAGTATCCTCTCCCATCTTCCTGGCTGACAAAACCATAAAGAAATAAAGAACTGTTACCTGTGAAGCATCAAATGAGCTTCTGATTAGGCCTCACTGTGAAGACCCTGCCTGTGGAAGGGCTACCCCATCATGGTCATTCAAGCTAACAGAGGATTTTCTTGCAAGAAAACAATTCTATTCATCATGGGTACTGCCAAACAGAAAGGATATTCACATGATGACTTCTTGTTGCACTTTTAGAAAAAGCAAGGTCATGGAAGCGTGGTCACCAGTACAACTTGGGAGCTTGCTTGCTCCTCTAACAGTGAGATGGCTGAGTTTACCCCTTGGCCATGGGTTACGCACGGTACACCACACGACTGAAGGTCATGCTGTACGTCGCTACTCTCGGCTTAACTGTTGGATGGATCACTAAGGTCTTAAGGCATGATGGTCCTTCAGGTAGGATCACCTTGCCCACTGCCGCCTCTGCTCCAGTACTACACCCGGCATGACAAAGGGTCTGGGAGCTCATAAGAGCTGCAAACGATTATGAGAGATGGCAGGTCCTTGGGGATCTGCCTTCACGCATGGGCTGTTCCAGGGATTTGTAGACTGGGGTTGGAAAATGAGGCTAAGAAGCGGCTTTTACTAACTAACCTTCTCAATCCCAAACTTCTGTTCTTCAGCGGAAGCATAGCACCATGGGAAAGACGGGTGAAGTACCACACCTGTGGCCTCTACTCAGGCGCCCTCTGCAGAAAAATCTTGATGGACCATTTATGAAAGCTGTCTGAGACCAAATGGGAACAAAGTAAACAGAAATTTCCCGGTGTTCTCAGAATGAGAAAGTGCACAGAAGCTGTTCCGTATCTCTTCTGTTGTTAAGTCTGGTTTAGTCACCTCATGATAGTGTCGTGAGCAAGGTTTCTGGAGTGATCTCTGCAGGAAGGTATCTTGCAGAAAGGACAAAAATGCCCTTATAGAAGTAGAGGCTTAATCAAAGAAAACTTGGTATTCTGCTTCCCCCTGGCTTTGCATTGTCTGTCTTAACAAGGTCCCTTAACATTTTCAGTTATTGGAGGTGATAAGCTCCAACATGTCCACACAAATAATTGTCTCCCAGGTGCCCAATACTACTTCTGTGGAGTCCCCTGGAGCCTGGTCAGTGCTCCCCAGTATGGTACTGTAGTGGTGAGCAGGACTGGAAGGTGCTTAAAGGTAAATCCGAAAGGACTGCAGGTACTCCCCAGGATGGCTCAACGTGATCTCTAGCAGATTCCATTCACAAAACACTAACTCCTTAGGTAAGCGCATGCTGTGTTCAGTTCTGGCCTCTCACTACCAGGACATCGAGGTGCTGGAGCATGCCCAAAGATGGGCAACAGAGCTGGTGAAGGGTTTGAGAACAAGTCTTAGGAGCAGCTGAGGGAGCTGGGGGTGTTTAGTCTGAAGGAGGCTGAGAGATGACGAAGTAATTGTGTGTAACTACCTGCAGTAAGGTGGAGGTTGATCTCATCACCCCATGACTAGTGACAATGAAAAAAGAAATGGGCTCAAGTTGCACTAAGGGAAGATTAGAATTGGATATTAGGAAGAACTTTTTCGCCGAGAGGGTTATGAAGCATTGGAAGGCGCAGCCCAGCCCAGCAGGGTGGCGGAGTCACCATCCCTGGATATTTAAACGACACACAGATAAGGCGCTGAGGGACACAGCTTAGTTTAGTGATGGGCTCGGCAGCGTGAGGCTAGTGCTTGCACACAATCTGCAAGGTCTTTCTCAACCGAAACGGCTCCGTGACGGTTCTCGGGTGACTCCACGCTCCCGCTGCCGCCGCCGCCCCCACCCGCCCCCCCCCCCCCCC
>WBNH01000572.1:75343-88566 GCA_013401255.1 Urocolius indicus
CGATGTCGATTCGCCGGCCGGGCGAGGGGCAGCGCGGCGGGCCCTAGCTGACGCCGAAGAGCCGGGCCGGGGCCGGCAGCCCCCCCCCGGAGCCGGCGCGGCCCTGTGCGTGCGCGGGCTGGCGGCCATGGACTCGTCGGAGCCCGCGGGCGCCGACCTCTCGGCGGATCGGCCCGCGCCTGGCCGCCTTCGGTGCGGGGAGGAGGAGGAGCTGGCCGAGGAGGCGGATGACGCGGGAGGGAAGCGCGGCGGCTGCTCCTGGGAGCGGAGCCTGAGTCCCGAGCTGCAGCAGGGGTACCGCATCCTGCGCGAGTTTCTCCTGGAGAAGCACCGACCCCTCACGGCGCCGTTTTTTAAGCCCCTCGCGGATCAGGCGTCCGCCGGGGAAGAAGGAGCTGGCTCCCTCTCGGGTCGCAGCAGCGGTCGTTCGTGCCAGCAGTCGCCATCTGGAATGTGCCTGTTGAAGATGGAAGAGAAGTTTTCCAGTGGGCAGTACACGGGGATAGCAGATTTCGTGGGTGACTTCCGCCTCATGCTGGAGACGTGTTACCGGCAGCATGGTGTGGAGCACTGGCTATCCAAACAGGCCCAGAAGCTGGAGATGATGCTGGAACAGAAGCTGGCACTGCTGTCCAGGTAGGTGTAGCAAACTGTCGGGGCCCAGCGAGCTGCTGCTTATGTGATGTTGAACCAGAGGGTGTGTTTCTTTATGTAAAAAAATATAACCATTTGCATATATTTTCTTAAAAAAAACACGGTAAAATACTCAAACGTTCAATACTTCCTCAAAGAGGAGCTTTGCCTCCAGGGGACCATTCAGATCTTAATTCAAAATGTATTGCAGGTTCCAAACCCAGAAATACCAAAATGCAAAATAGGGAACAGCATTTCCTGGCTAAGGTTTTCCTTCTGAAAGAAATCTTTTATGAACAACGAGCCACACATGTTTAGACAAGATGTCAAATGCCTCTTTATTTTGTGCTGTCAAAAGCAAGCAAAGCTACCCAAACTTTGTATGAACACCTGACTCTTTAAAATCATGCTTTTTACAGTCTGTGAAGTTTTTACCGTCTTTAAGGTAAATAAGAATAAAATCTTTAGCCAAAGTACTGGTTTCAAAATGGCATGTTTTCTTATAATCGTAAAAGGAAAGGTAGTCATACGGCGAAGTAGAAATTGTGATGTGTTTAAACAGAAGTCTCTAGCAGGAGCTTGTTTCTCAGCCAGAACAGCTGAAGCATAGAAAGCTGTCAGTCTGTGTTGCAGAAAGCCCAGTTTAAATCACAACTGAAATACATGCTTTCCCATGAGTTTAACATAGGCTTAGGTTAGTCATATTCAGAAAAGCGTGGTGGCTTCTTTCAATGAAAAGTCCACCCGTCTCCTGAGTGGCGTAGTGTTTTGCTTGTATAAAGCAAGAGGAGTTATCGGCTAATGGTGAAGCTGAAGAAAGAACAGTACTGGGAAATACACAGAGTTGTGCATGTCCATCAACCTTAAACTCGTCAGGGACACAGAGTATTAGCTGCCAGCTAGTAAGAAGAACCTTGCTCGTGTATCAGGATCTCTTGAGGAGTGTGGTGCAGAGGTCCTAAGTCAGAGTGAATGTATTCAGCGTTGGTGTAGCAACATTGTATTTGAAACTGCTTTTAGGTAATGGTAGTTTTGGGACAGCTTGGGAGTGGAAGGGAAGGAGCTGAACCCAGGGGCCATGAATATTCCTAGTTTGCTTGAGTAAAACTTGGTGCGGTTTTGTTTTGGTTTTGTTTTGTTTTTTGTTTTTTTTTTTTAACAACAACAAAAACAAAACAAAAGAAACCAAAACCAAAATTAGAATTCCTGTCTGGCAAATAAATAGGTAAATAAATGCATCTCGGAAGATTTGTCCTAAGTTCAATTCCATGTGTTTTATGACAGTAATGTGTCAGCTGTATTGAAGGAATGCTCTTTGTTGAACTGCATGACTATTCATTGGATTCAGCAGGAGCTGAGAAAGCTTAATGTTTTTTTATTAGAAACTCTTCAGAAGATGCAGTCAATTTATGTACTGTGTCATCAAATAGCAATATATGTATTTACTAAAAAAAAGTCAGTTGTGGTTGTCACTTTCACAAATGCAGTCTTTGTTCAAATAAAATTAAGAAATATTAAACTGGATAAAAATAATCCTACTTCACTATATAGCGAATTTATCTTGTATTAACTCTTCAGAAATATGTAGTTTTTCAGTGTGTCTCTGTATTCTAGCTTGGTAAAAGTTTTTAAGAACTGTATATAGAACGGGTTACGGAATCTACAAGTCTCGAAGCTTTTTTACAAATTTTGCTTAAATTTGTTTTGAAGTGCTTAGCAGAACGAATTTTATTAGTAAAATGAAATTCAAGAGCTGTTGCTTGGAATAGTCATTCCTTCTTCAATGCTGAACAGTATTTACCTCTATGGTTCCCATCAAGTGATTCAAGGGAGGTAATCAATGTTGGTTGTATGATTCTCAGATATTACAAACCACAGAAAATTACCTTAGAGTGCAGGTTGGTTTTGAATGGAGGTTGGGTTTTTCTTCCTCTCCTCATTTTTTTACAGAAGTTTGTGATAGTATTACTTCTCATATCAGTTTTGCTGGAATGCTTTGAAACAGCATAAGGTGAACTATAACCAAATTTGCATTTTTTTTCTCAAACATGAGCTGCGGTTTAACACAGCCGTCTCCATCAACCCATCTCAACAAGTGCACATTTGTGTTTTACAGTATTTTTAGTTAATCTGCTAAAAATGATGTTTTGTTACTTCAGGTCTTGTGAAAATATGGATAACTATAGGAAATTCAGTCTCTAGATAGCGTGTGGCTGCCTGAGAGAAACAGCTGTCATTTTTAACAGATGTGAAAACATGGCTTATGTTAGTATGTTGCTTTTAAGCATAAAATTTTGTAAAAGAACTTTTTGAAGTGGAAGGAATGGCAGATGAAAAATAACTGCTGTTTTTCTCATTTGATGTGCTTGATCTGTGGTTGATAGCGTTGGTATTCAAGTGCTGTTGATAAGGGAAATGCTAATTATGAATTGAGTTGCTTTTTTCTTCTAGGTATTTAAGAGAGAAAACATCAATAGCTGCAACATCTAGAGGATGTTGTGGGCTGGAAGATGAGAAAGGAACAGCGTGCATTTCAACAAGACGTCGTTCCACATCTCGAAATTTAGTAGGCCTGTCAACAGGCACATTTGAATCCGTGATGGTTCAGGTTTTAAGACAAGAGGAACAGCTGAGAGCAAAAGAGGAAAAGAGGTAATAGGAAAAACTATTTTGTTTTGGTTTTAAATAATTACAGCTTTGTAGTTTTCTGCAGGGGCCGGCTCCTTAAGCCTTTTTTTGACAAAATAGATTTTGTGGTCCTCTTTGTTTGAAGTTTGAGAATGAATTTAGGTCATCAATACAGTGCATTGACAAAGCAAGAAGTTTTATTTATTGCTTTCTTGAAAGATTTACTGCTTTCTTGAAAAAAAGGTTGAGGTCAAATAAGCTTTAAAATAAGGCCACTGTTATTTTGGCGTTGTGAAACTTGTGATAGTAACTCAAAGCATCCGCAGCAATTTCCTGTTAGCTCAGTCATGGTTTATGATACCACTCACTGGACTGTTTTCCATGCAACAATTTGATTAAAAACTACCAGAATCACAGAACAGTAGGGGTTGGAAGAGACTTCTAAAGATGATCCAGTCCAGCCCCCCCTGCTAAAGCAGGTTCACCTTGACCAGGTTGCACAGGGACACATCCAGGTGAGTTTTGAAAAATTCCAGTGGAGACTCCACAGGCTCTCTGGGCAGCCTGTTTCAGTTAACTTGTCACGGCTTCCCTCACTGATAGCCAGAAGCAAGTTACCTCTGCCGAGTGCTGTCATCTGCCTGATGTGTCATTTCAGCTCATCGGTTAGGTGACACCTATGATGTGTGTAATTAACTCTGTGGGATTTTGTTGTTTTCATAAATGTAAGATGTATATCATTCTGGGAAGGGTTTAATGTTGATTGTGATGTTTTGCTTTGAGGAAAATGAATCTTAGAAGCTTATAGACTTGAACAATAACTTGAGAGACTGTGTGTGAACATGGAGCATGGTGATAAAACAGTGTTAGCTTTAGGAAGCAAAACACTTAGAGCTTTTTTCAAAGTTTACAGTTAGGGAGATTTTTCCCACATGTAACTAGTTCATTTTCCAAGTAATCTTCAACAGATTTGGACCTATACAGCTTTGGCTGACTTGAGTGTTAACCAATGCTTTTTCCCTAGAAATGAGTGAATGTTTATTGCTCTAATCCATCTCGTGCTTTGCCAAAAAAATTCGAAGATTGCTAGGGTTATTGTTTTTCTTTCTGGTAAAGTTCTCTGATTTGTGTTCAACTTAAGAGTCATAGAACCACAGAATGGCAGGGTTTGGAAGGGACTTCTAGATATCATCTAGTCCAACAACTCTGTTGTACATCTCTGAACTTAATAAGACAGTTGTGAAAGAGGACATCTTGATTGAATTGTAATTCATCCATAGAGTCAGTAGAACATTCTACCTGACAGAATTTAAAAATTGTTTTCATACACCTACTTCAGGCACGGTGCTGCAAAACTAGTAATTAGCAGTTAAAGCCGTGAATCTGCATATACTCAAAAGTTCCAGATCCTGTGCAAAGGATACTCCATGGTGATTGATTCTACACAGTGTTCTACAATAGCAGGAAAAGATCATGACTGGCTCTTATGTCCTAAAAATTTTGAACTATATCACTTATTAGGAAGGAATAAAAATGTGTCAAGAGGTAGCTGCTTCAGTGTCTTTTTTCTGGCTCTATTGATCTCCTCAAATAATCATACTTCAGATTGTTGACAAACTTTTCTTATTTCCTAACGAATTTATCATATTTTCAAAGTAACTCCATACCTGTTGTTTCCTAACCCACCAAAATGCAAGTATTCCAAAAAGGACATTGTAGAGATACCTTACGAAAAATGCTTGTGAATTGGGAGGCCTATAAAATTAGTAATACGTTACCAGTGAAGATTATATGATACAGCGTATATAAACCTTACGTGTTAATGCACCTACTTGCGACTTCTAAGATGAGACACAGTTATAACGGTTAGACAATGTCTTACAACTTCCCATATTTTCTTTGGATTATTGCTAAAATATAGGTTATGTTAAATATGGGATCTTATCCCTGGGTTAAGTTTCATATATGTTCATTAAAACATATAATAAAAAAAATAATTCCATTCCACTTGCAAATTAGTAATTTAAATTAACAAATTGTGGAATGAGGTGTGCTTATAGAGTCAATTTTACCTTTTATGCAAAATGAACTGGGTCCTAAGGAAGAATGTAGACTATATCGTGATATTTCTAATGACTTGCATCATATAGAATTAAGAGCACATGGGCATCTCCAAATTTAATTTCTTCTGATTATTAAATCTTGGTTTAATTTAGAATAACATGTAATATTACTTTTTTGTACGTAGCTTTCTAGTTTATTTTTTAAAAGAGAGTTTATAACAACAAGTAACTGTAGAATTTAAACCGTTCTCTGTACCTTGTCATCAGAGTTGCAATGCTTTACATTTTACCTGTGAAAAATTACTCAGCCCTTAAGTGGGTTAGAAATGGTAATTGAAGGCAAAAAAGTGCAATTTAGTCTTTACCTCCTCTCCACTCCAGGTGAAATCTCTTGTTACCAGGGAGAAGGAATTATCTGGTGAGATGTCTGCTGTCATGAGGGAGAAGATGATAATAACAAGTGGAAAGTTATGGTTGGACTGGTTTAGGTTATATCTCTATTTGGGGACCATGTCTGCTGAGTTTTAAGATCAGGTGACATGGTTTTGTCTATTCAAGATCTGCAGAATGACAGCTGCAGACATATTCTGTGGTTCTGCGTTGCAGTTGCTGTCAGCATGAAAGCCAAGTATGTTTGTCCAGAGAATTTCTCAGTGTAAGGATATTTTTCTTGCTAAATGTCAAATGTTTCTCTTTCTCTCTCCTCCTTGACCCTTGCTCCTTCTCCCCTCTTCTTCTCCCTTCTCTCCTCTCAAAAAAAAACACTTTAGGAAAAAACTTTGCCCTCCAAAAGATGGGCAACTAGTAGGAAGACCTCAATAATGAAGATACGGAAGTGTGCAATTATATACAATTTCTATTGAATGTCTACTGAGAACAGAGTGACTACAGATACTGTGATAAAATGATAGCTTAAAAAAAATACAACCTTTTTGCAAGTGAAACAAAGTATGTTTTTCTTTTTAAAAAGATCTTTAAAATAGTACAATGATTGTCATTTTATGAAGTGCAAGCAGAGTTGAATCTAGGATATTGTATTTATTTTGAGAATTCTACCTTAGTTTGAATTATTAATTGATGCTAAGTTTAAACTCCTTGCAAAGGGAATTCTTTAGATCATCTACAGCCTGTATTTTTGTTAAGTGATACTGAACTGTGATTGTTCTTACAGATGTTGTATCTCGCTATCTATTCATTTTTAAACTTATTTCAGTACTGTTTTAATAGGATTCATACCTTTTGGAGGCATCAGGTTACATGGAAGTATGTTTTGCAGTTAGGAGAGAGAAGGGAGTGGAATTCAGGATTGTTTTGAAATGTATTTTTGAGATCAGTTTTTACTCTGGTATTGTTTCTCCCTCTGCCCCACTTGTAGTTTATTTATTTTTTAAAAAAATATTTAAAATATTTATTATGTCAGTGCAGCATTAATGCATGGAAATACAACAAAACTCAGAATTTACAAAATGCCTGCTTCATTTATGCAAGTAATATGGTTGAATTTATTGGTTTATTCAACCAGAATGGCAAATGGGATTTTATTTCATGTTTAAATTAGTGCTGCAAAGTGGAATTTTTGTCTTTAGATGCCATACATTATGTAGTTAAATCAGTGCTGCATTGAGAAAGTGAAGTTGAGGATTTACTGACACGTTTGCTGTTACATTTTAATTTTATATTTTACATGAATCTGTCTTTCTGCATTTGATAGGTACATAAATAACAAGGATGCATGCATGTGGTATTAAAAATTTATGTTCATATTATGATAACAAGTCACTTGAAATGTAATTTAATTATATAAGATAGAGCATTCAGTGGAATCTTACTGTATTATATTTCTTTTTGCATACACTGAGGATGCAAATTTTAAATTTGTAGTCATGTCGCATTTCTCCTGCATTGGTACTAGAATGTGGGTTAAGCTATGTTTGTCACATTTTTTGCATTATGAAGATATCCAGTCAATGTTTAATCCTTCAAAGACACATTCTTCATGCTAGAAGCCACTGTTAACTTCATGTTGTCAAAAGAAAGATTTTAATATACCATTACTCTTTGAATGAATTAGGAAAGCATTGATGCCTTGAATGGATACATTGCTGTGTGGTTTTTTTGTTTTTTTCTAAATTTATGTGAAAAAATATAACTGGAGGTTAGCAATCTGGAAATAAGGACACATAAATTCCAGCAACAGATCACAGTAGTGATGTGTACAGGTGGTTGTTTCTAACTGATGTAAGTTAGAGAAGCTTCAGAGGAAACAATATGAAAAGCTTTTGATGAGCTCTAGAAAAATATATAGCTGTACTCACTCCTCTACCTATAAGTAGAGCTGTGTCCTAATCCTATCTTTTGCAGTCTGCTCATGCCTTGAGGCAAAAATGTGAGTTTACCATTGCAACATTAAGGAAAAATCCCTCATGTTACTGGTAATCTGTGATATTCTTGTGATTCGAGCAGGTGTTCTATTTTCCACTTTAGAAATAAATCAATATATCCTGCCTTCTAGTAAGTCAGAGGATAAGCCTCACGCGAATGATTGTCTGAAGTGGAAGCATTTCTTCCTCTTAAACATGTTGCCTTTAAATTTCCTGATAAATTTACAAATAAAAGTAAATAGAAGTTCCCAGTCTATCGTACTCATTTTGTATATTGCTATCACATTTCCTCTTGCTAGAGTTTTGTGCAGAGTCCCAGATTTTTCAGTAGTTTTTACAGGCCTCTGATTACTGATAACCTCTTTGTCTGAATACCCACTATTTCTGCTCTATCCTTCTTTTAGATAGGGGGACCAGAACTGAATACAGTTTTTTAGGTGAGGGCAAACCGTTTATTAATGTAATGACATTTTATTTCTGATGTTACTTTCCATCACATTCTTCATGCTTCCTGATATTTGTTTCCTTTTGACCACCGTGGCAATCCAGCTAGTAACACGCCTATGGGTGGCAGGAAAAATGGCTTTTGTATGTGAATGAAGCACTTTAAAGTTAGGCATGTATACTTTTGAACTGAGGATGGCAGTCACAGGAAGGTGACACAACCCAAAGGGCAAGCATTTAAAAGTAAAACTTATCTGGAATTTGTTTTCAGAAATTTTTATAGAGATAGTTTGTTGGCAGTACTTAATCCTGCGAAAGAGGGACTGGGGAAGGGAATGCATTAAAAAAAATTCTAAAGCACTTGAACTATTGTCAGGTTTTTCTTACCTTTTCCCCTTTAGTGCTGATAGAAATAAATGACCGTAATTTCCCATTTACGGTGGAATGGTGCATTATCTAATCCAAAGTAAGATGAATTTGTGTCAGATATTCTTTGTTACTTTAAGATAAGTGTATTTGTCGTTCTCTTGTTCTGTGTTTTTTTTTTTTTCTCCAGGGGTTTAGTTCACATAATATCTGAATTTGCATACGATTTATTTTAATAGGCTGAGAGATCAAGAAAGAAAAGAAGCAGAAGAAGCTAGTCAGAAAGAAATAGAAGAATGGGAAAAGTCACTTTTAGCACAAGCAGCACCTACAAGGATGGAGACAATGTGGGAAATTCCAGCTATTGGTCATTTTCTTTGTTTAGCACAACAGATTTTAAATTTACCAGAAATAGTATTCTACGAATTGGAACGTTGTCTTCTGATGCCTCAGTGTAATGCTTTTTTATCTAAAATAATGACTTCTTTGTTAAGTCCTCCTCATCGCAGATCTACGTTGCATCGCAGGCCTACACTTTCTTACGGAACTTGGGAAGCAGCACTCAGACAGAAGGTACAACACTGGTATACTGTTGTAGGGCAGACTGACAATCCTAACAGCTCTGCAGAAAAACTTGGATTGTCCCCTCAGTTTTTCAGAGTCCTTGGAGAAGTTAATCCCTTGGAGGAAAAACCATTTCATGAGCTACCATTCTATCAAAAAGTGTGGCTGCTAAAAGGTCTCTGTGATTTTGTGTATGAAACACAAAAGGATGTTCAGGATGCAGTGCTAGGTCAACCTATCCACGAGTGCAGAGAAGTCATTCTTGGTTATGACTATTTGGAGAACGCATATGTTCATTTCCCCCAGTTCTGTGGTGCAGATGTTCGGATTTACAAACAAAAACCTTTTCGGGCTCCCGAGTTCCCATCCCCTCCCATCAAAGTTAGAAAAGTGTCACGTGCTAAATCGGAGAAAGTAAAACATGAATGTGCAAGCAAAAACAATGGAGAGGTCAGTTCTGTTGGTAGAGAAGAGCTGCTACATCATTCCAAGACAGAAGTAGAGGAAAGTATGGACCCCGTTGTTATCTGTGCAGAAAAAAATCCACATGTAGGTAGCTTTATAATCACTACGGAGGAGATTAACTGTGAAATCAAGACTTCAGGAGTCTGTGACATCAATAAAACTGATTACTATAAAGAGAACTTGAGAGGAGAGATTGTTGGTAAAGGTGGTCAGCCTGGTTCAGGAGAAATAACGGCTGTGGAGAATGGACAGAGTTGTGCTGACGTGGCCATAGTAAAAGCTGAGATCAGTCCATTCAAGGAGAACACACTGAAAACTTGCCAAATGCATGTCAATGGCACTCACAATGACAACCAAGACATAAATTATCACGAATCTGCTATGGAAACAATGCTAGAAAACTCCCTGCGAAGTAGTAAGAAGCTAAATAAGTTGCGGGCAAAAAAGAAGAAAAAGAAAAAAAAGAAGTTAAAGGATATTCTAAATGAAAATCTGCAGAGAAAACTAGATGACTTGCAAAGAAAGCGTGAGATTCATCTTTATCCATTCAAATCTTACAAATCTGAGATCCAAAATAAATTATTTATCATTAAAAAGAAAGCAAAGCACAAGAAGCGCAAGTCTGGTAAGTTAACATTTTACCTATAATAAAAATTAGGAGGATACTAATTTGACTTTTAATTGTTTTCTTACCTAATTAACCNAAAAGAAGTTAAAGGATATTCTAAATGAAAATCTGCAGAGAAAACTAGATGACTTGCAAAGAAAGCGTGAGATTCATCTTTATCCATTCAAATCTTACAAATCTGAGATCCAAAATAAATTATTTATCATTAAAAAGAAAGCAAAGCACAAGAAGCGCAAGTCTGGTAAGTTAACATTTTACCTATAATAAAAATTAGGAGGATACTAATTTGACTTTTAATTGTTTTCTTACCTAATTAACCTACATTTTATTTTGTGAAATGAGACAGCCTTATTCCATTAGAGTTTTCAGATGCTAATTTTAGTACAAAATTTTCCCATTCAGTAACGCAAGCATACAAAACAGGCTCATCACCCTGTTCAGCCTGATTCAAAATTCTTGTCTTTTAATTGGCACAGTGGAAATTAAGCTCATTAATAACACTGGAATCAAGAGGGCACTTCGGTCAGTTTCCTTTTCGTACCTTACATATGGTGAATGGATGCTAAAGGGAACACAGAAATCCCTGACTTTTCGTTAAGCCAGTTATCTTATTTGTACTGACCTGTGTAGCTATTATGCGATCTCCGTTTCTTGCAGTAAGTTTGTTTTGTTTTTCTGAAGTGCTAAAAAAGAAATTGGGTTTTTTAATGTCTTAGTACCAAGGCTCATCTAATGCTGATCGATACAGGATTGTCATGGAAATTACTTACCCATTTATCATCCTTTGTACCTTATGCTGAGCTTTATTACAATGTATTTTAGGACCCAACTGTGTTTCAGAAGCACGTTATAAAACAAGGTAGTGTACCTACCACTAAAAACATGACAGTTAAAGCACTTGTTCTTTCAGTATTAATTTGTGATTTTATGACTGAGTAGTAAGTTCAGCAGTAGAATGCCATGTACCCCTCTTTTTCTAATTCCATGTTGGACCATGAGGACATTTAACATCAGAGGAAATGTAATATAGAGAATAATTAGTGTAGAATTTTGTAGATGATATGTATCTGTAACTCCGTGCTAGTACTGGATACCATTAATCATCGGAACTTAGGTTTCAATTAGATGTTTTCATGATAAGGGAATACTGCAATTATAGTGTTACTCCCTCACGGCTGTTTCAGACAGGAAGATGTGACAGTGCAGGTGGAAATCCAGGGAAGAGTAACAAAGCTTCTGTCACGAATTCTATTGGTGTTTGAACAGTTTTGCAGCCCTGGCTGTGTGGGGAGACACCACGTGTGTTCTTATCAAGGAGAAACAATGGAAATTCCTCTTTCCTCTTCTCTACTTTTTTTTTTTTTTCCCTGTATCTCTAACTGCTTGATCTGCTGCATCTGATACTCTAAGTCACACTCAGATGGCATGATCATTTCCATTCAGGTGGAGGACGTAAAACATTCATTTTCATCCACAGGCAGGCAATGTCTCAAACGTGATATGAAGGGTCCTGTTTCAATTGTTAGTCAGTTGTCCATAATAGTTAAGGCATTTCTTCTCTTATTCTGGATATTTCTTCACTGCAAATTTTGACCTCACTGGAAAAATTTCTGTAAATGTTAGTGTTACAAGTAAGAACTTTGCTTTCTATGCTTGTTAAGTGTCCATTAGCCCTGTAGCTTTTGGGCTGACATGGATGGAACTAATTTGAGTTCATGCTAATGCCATGTTGTTTTGTAATGTTTTACAATGTTTAAGGCTAAGTAGTATTGCTCAAAGCTCTTATAAGTTTTATATTGTTTTTTAAGATACCATTCCAAGGTAGAATAGAGAGATATGGTAAAACTTGTTCTGAATTCACAAAAACATAGATTTAAATCTGATCATAGTCATAGTCACTATTTACAGTGCTATTTGACAGTACAGGAGGTAGAAGAGAGCATCAGGAATGTAAAAGTGAGTACCTTTCCTTACTTTTTTAACAAAGTATTTTTTCCACCCACTGTTCGTTCTCTCAGGCAGCTAAATGTAACTTTAGCTGACAATTTGTGTTTCTACTGAGATGGTTTTCGCATTTCTGACTTGCTGTAGCAGTAGTGTCCAAAAGAAATGTTCATGAAGCAAAAGATGTTCATGAATATAGATTGGTTGTACAAGATTTTTAGCTGAGAACTTCCCATAGCTATCGTGAGTAAAACTTCATAGAGAGCTCAGCCATGTGTGAGCATTGCAATGGTTATGAGGTTTCCTTACAAGATATGAAAAGAACGATGTAACCACTTTATTGAATCTGTACCTTTGAAACAAGGTGATCATTATTACTACAGCAGTGTTCTGTGTTAATTATTGACAGAACCAGAGAGAGTAATTTTGTAAACAACTTGCATACTATGCATTAATTTTAAGTGTTATTACTGGAGTTAGATAAATTAGGCTGTAAGCGTTTGAATTAGACTGTGACAGTCGTGATAGGTTTGTTGAATCTATACTAAGACAGCTGTGCTGTCCAACAAACTGCAGTGCAAAGCACTGTACAAAAGCATGACAATTATTTGCAAGCGTGCTTGAAACAAGTATTGGATGAAATTCAAAACATATATAGGGTTAAGAAAATGAGAGAGACCAGAGACTGCTTGAAGTAACTGTGATGTGCCTGAAACAGAAGTGAAAGCGTAAGTTGAACTTCTCTTATTTCGAGTGGTGTAGAAAACACCAATATAGCAACTATGTTTAGAAGCACTTTGATGTAAATTCTGTACCCTATACTTGTGCTCTGAAAGATTCATAGCAGTCCACCTGCTTAAAGTCTGTGTCATGGTTTATTTTAGTTATTTACTATTATATTTTGTGAACGAAATCAAGCATTGCTTGAAGCATTGCACAGCCATGGAGGGCTATGTATTGTTTAGGAAGGACGGGCTGACAAGGTGAGGAGACTTGCTCTCTGGGAGGGATCAATTAATGTATACTGAACTGTACTTGGATGGGGATGAAGGGGGAAGTTGATGATGCTTTCTATGAACAGCTAAGAGCTGCCTAACAATCACAATC
>WBNH01000573.1:0-55095 GCA_013401255.1 Urocolius indicus
GCAGATCCTTGCTCATCCACGGACTCCTCCTGCCTCCTTCTCCCACTTTCCTACGTGTTGGGTCCCACTGATCCTGGGCTTGGAGGAAGTGGTGCTTGAAGACTGACCAGCTCTCTTGGGCACTTCAACTTTCTAGAATCTTATCCCACAAGGTCTTTGAAGAGGCCAAAGTTGGCTCTCCTGAAATCCAGGCAATGGTCCTGCTTTGTGTCCTGCCTTTTCCACACAGGATCTTGAACTCTATCATCTCGTGGTCACTGCAGCCAAGGTTGCCTCCAACCTTCACATGCCCAGTCAGACCCTCCTTATGTGTCAACACCAGGTCCAGCAGCACACCCCTCCTCATTGGATCCCCCCTCCTCATTGGTTCCTCAATCACCTGCGACAGGAAGTTGTCATCAACAATCTGTAGGAACATTCTGGACCTTGTGTTCTTGTCTGAGTGGTTTTCCCAGCAAATATCAGGGAGGTTGAAGTGTCCCATGAGGAGCAGGGATTGTGATTGTGAGGCAGCTCTCAGCTGTTTGTAGAAGGCCTCATCCCCTTCCTCCTCCTGATCAGGTGTCCTGTATTAAACTCTTACAACAGCATCACCTACCTTACCCTGCCCCTCAATTTTCACCCACAAGCACTAAACCCACCCCTCATACCCACCCAGGCAAAGCTCAATGCACATTAATTGCTCCCTCACATAGAGAGCAACTCCACTTACTCACCTTGTTGGCCTGTCCTTCTTGACCAACACATAGCCCTCCATGGCTGTACTCCAGTCACGGCAGCTGTCCCACCAGGTCTCTGTGACCGCAATGATGTTGTAGCTCCACATCCACACCCACATCTCCAGTTCCTCCTGGTTATTCCCCAGGCTGTGTGCACTGGTGTAGAGGCAGCACAGGGGCTCACTCAAACAGATAGGTTTGGATGGATGCAAGAGGATCCTACCCAGTTTGGTTCTTCTTCAGGGTGGTCAGCATCTGCACCTCAACATGGTGTGCTGATGAGAGGCACTTATTATGGCGTTACCTGTCCTGCCCTGTTTACCTGCTAGACATTATAGGTTGTTCTGTGTTATTTCTTCCCCCGCTCCCTAAGTCCTTCAGTTTAAAGCCCTCTTGACAAAGTTGACTAGCCTATTCCCACATATTCCAGTGCCCTTACAAGAGAGATGAATTCTATCCCGTTCTATCAAATTATAGTCCCCAAAGAAGGATCTGTTGTCATAAAAACTGAAACCTTCCCACTGGCACCATCCTCTTAGCCCAGAGTTAATTTGTCAGATTTTTGCATTGGTGACTTCCCCTTTTCCTCTGGTGGACAGGATGGAAAATGTAACAGTATGTTACAATGTGACAGGATGGTAACTAACTGTACTACAGCAATGGACTGTGCTGAAGACAATGAAAATACTACATCAAATACCAAGCACAGACTCAGGAAGCAGCTGCCCAAGCTGGAAGTTGTCATGAAAATGGTCCTTGTCTCACGTACAATTTCAATACAAGTTTTCTGGGCAGTCTGAATCCGTACGAGCTGCACGTTTCACTTACCTGTTGTGGCTTAGCCTCTGACAGCCACTTGGCATGCATGGGAAGAAAACACATGCTGCCATCATCTTACTGGAGAAGAATTTTTGTTACTTACGTCTGCCGCGGTCATGAAAACAAGGGAGAAGTAAAACACTATATGGATTGAAATACAAGCTCTTCACAATAGAGGCAGAGAAACAGAAATACTTTACTTCACAACAGCATCAGATCAAGGCAGAAAGTTCAACGTGTTCTTCAGCACACTCATCTCATCCAAAGTATGGTTAAATATTGCCACATTCACAGCTCACACATGTAAAGCAAATGGAAGGAGAACTACTGTCTGGAAAGCAAGTGTGATCTCCATGTGAGAAAGAAGCAGCGATATGCCTGCACCAACTATCTTCCATTTGTGGAGACGGCGTTCTCTTGTTTTTTAAGGGCAAACAAGTGCTGCTGCAACCCCCAGTTAACTTTTGGCTTATGTCTCGTTTGAACAATTGTTGGACAAAATCTGGTTTTCTGACTTTCCTCACAGAGAGTAAGCAGGCTGCATCTGGATAATCCTACATGGTATTTTTGGGCTTCTTTGTAGTTAACAAAGACAACCCAGGGACAAACATGGCCCTTGATGTCTAAGTACTTCCAACGTACCACTGCATGGTCCCAACATGCAAAGTTCTATCCCCAGTGGACAGGATGTTCCGTTTCTATAGAACAGAACTAGACAAATACTGTCTGGTACCTTGTCTCACATCTGCTGCTTAAATAAGCAGTCATCTACCTGCCTCATCCACTTTTTACCCTGTTTGGCACAGCAAGATAAGGGGTGAAGGACTCCTAAAAGGATGTACAATTTTCCTGTAAAGGAGTCAAAACTGTGTCATTGACCTCTTTGCGTGCCCTAAGCCTACTTTCCCTTATGGTCCCCACACACAAACAAACAACATTTGCTAGTGTTGGTTGTGAACCTACAGAACCTGACTTGCAGTTATGCTTTAGCTTATGGTTCAAGTCTCTATTAAAAATCAAAAACTTGGTTTTTTTCAGGAACTTTAAAATGTTTCAGAGTTTTTTCAGAGGATGAGCAGAGAGGGAAGTAAGAGATCTGTCTAAAAATCCCTTTTTAAAAACAGATCATTTTGTTTTCAGCATGTTGTGACCCATTTTCTAGACCAAACAATGTGTTTAGTACACCCTCCTGTCCAAGCATTTGTAATGAAAGACCAACAGCAGACTGTGCATTATTAATATTAATGCTTTGGAACCTGTCAGGACTGAGCATGTAGCAATAGCTCAATAATTGCACATGGCCTTGAGACTTATTAATTACTTCACGAGCCGTGCCTTTGTTTTACAGTGCACAGAAGCTGTGTCAGTATTTGTCATGACTCTCTACCACACCTCTCTGCCTCAGCAACCACCCAGTCGCCAGTGTCATTCATCAGCTGGGAGAGCAAAGCGGACACCTCCAGGCCCAGAGTGGTGGTGGTGGGGCAATACTCTGATATTTCTGTTCAAAATGTTCTATACATGGCAAGGGAAACAAAAACATACGTGTGTCTGAACATACAGCTGGTGCAATGCTTTGCACTGAAGACTAGACAGGCTTGGGCAGGAAGCCATTTACAAGAACGAGTAAAAGGTTTTGCGTTCTGTTTCTTCCAGAACGTGTGTGAGGGAAAAAGAAATAATAACATCTGAATGTATAAAAGCAGTTAAATGCTGTTCATCTGGCCCACTTACACTGCTGCCTGCTTCCCAAGAGAAGTAGACGCAACAAGAAAACCTCCTTATCTTCATCACTTCCCAAGCAATACTATTTCAAATTTTACTAAGCAATTTTCCGAAGTTAAGGTAGGAAATGAGTTAACGTCCCTCAACACGGATTGTAGCACTATGCTTTGGTTTGCATGTTGTCCAAAAGCTATTCCAAGCGCTTTGCACATTGACTTGTGCTATAAAGGGAATCCTGTAAAAGTGTGCTTCCATCTTTACCATGGATTTGTACGTACATGAAAAGAAGACTTCCTCCTCATTTTTTTTGTAAAAGATTTGGAAGGTTACATATGACAAAAATCTTCCCAGAACCTTTTTGTTCATACAGCGATGTGCTGAGGTTACCAGGAAAAAAACCTCATATTGAAAAATGCAGTAAATCCACACAGAGAAAGAGCAAGGTAACAATTTAAAAAATTACTATGGATGGAAATGAATTCAAATCCTAAGCCAAATAACAGGACTACTGCAGCAGAGGCACAGGCATGACCTGACATCAATCAATTTTAATCTAATGATAAAAGTGTTTTTTTTTTCTTGGAATGCAAAGAAGTAGTTTGTTGTGGTTTTGCCTGGGCCAGGATTTTTGGTAGCAGGGGGGCTACAGGGGTGACTTCTTTAAACATAAAAGAGTTGCCAGAAGCTTCTCATGTAGCTCAGAGGATTAGGGCCTGTCAATTCTAAGATGGACCCTGCACCTGACCCAGGCCTGGCCAATTAGTGGTGGAGGTAACGCCTCTGTGAATAACGTATTTGAAAGGAGAAGTTGTGCAGCTGCGAAACTGCAGCATCAACAGGGAGGGAGAATGTGAAAACATCTCTGCAGACACCAAGGTCAGTGGAGAAGGAGGGGGAGGAGGGGGCTCAGGCACTGAAAAGATTCTCATGTGATATGTCATGAGGACCATGGTGAGGCAGCCGTACCCCTGCAGTCCATGGAGGCCACCAGGATGCAGAGATCCACTCTCAGCCCGTGCAGGAGCCCACACTGGAGCGGGTGGATGCCTGAAGGAGGCTGTGACTCTGTGGGAAGCTCACCCTGGAGCAACTTCCTGACAGGACCTGGGAGCCCATGGGGAGAGAGGAGTTCAGGCCAGAGCAGGTTTGCTATCAGGACTTGTGATCCCGAGCAGCCTGTCCCTGAAGGACTGTCTCTCCCGGTGGATGACCCACGCCGGGCAGTGTGTGAGGAGCTGCCTTGTGGGAGGTCCCATGCCGGAGCAGTTTGTGAGGAGCTGTAGCCCATGGGAAGGACCCACGCTGGAGAAGTTCATGAGGGACTGTCTCCCGTGGGCAGGGACCCCACAGTGTAGCAGTGGGAAGTGTGAGGAGGCCTCCTCCTGAGAAGCAGCAGCGGCAAAGTCCATCTGTAATGAGCTGATCACAACTCCCATCCCCCATCCCCTGCGCCACTGGGGGAGAAGGAAAGGGAGTCCCGGGAAGTAGAGGGGTGGGGGGAGGTGTTTTAAGACGGTTTTATTTCTCATCTCCCTGCTTTTATTGTTTCTTTAATAAATCAAACCTTTTTCTCCCTAAGTTGAGTCTGTTTTGCCTGTGACACTAATTGCTGAGTGATCTCTCCAAGCTTATCTCAACTCACAAGCCATTTGTTATATTTCTCTCTCTCTCCTGTCCAGTTTAGGAGGGGGAGTGATTTTATGACTGGGTAGATATCAGGCTAAACCACCACAAAGTTGAAAATATTTTTAAATTACTTAAACCGGCTGAAACAAAATCTGCACGTAAGAATTCAAATGCATTTCTTTATGTAGCTGATATCCTCCTACTGCTTACAGTTACCGAGTAAAAAAAGTTAACTTTCGTTTTTAACAGAAATGTTGGGTCATCTTAGTTCATATTTATTCTCCAGTTGAACACTCATCTGTAAATAATGAGTTCTTGAAAAATAAATCAAATTGGGTCACTGCAAAGTCAACAGGCACTCTGGGGATGGGTAATGTGATACTCTGCCTTTACATCTAAGTTGCCAGTTGAAATCCAGTCTAGGCTAGCAGCGACTGAAGCTGACTGCCAGATGTTTCTTGTCATGTATAATGGGTTGGGCAGACTAGAGTTCATTTTGCAGTGAAAGAACAACATTTATAGATGGTGTTGTGAAATCGTCCTTGAAGAAAGAATGCCTTCTGCAAACCAACTTACCCTGTATCCCAGAATCACAGAATGGCTGAGGGTGGCAGGGACCTCTGAATCTAGTCCAACCCCTCTGCTCAAGAAGGACCACCAGGAGCCAGCTGCTTGGGACCATGTCCAGATGGCCTTTGAGTATCTCCAAGGATAGAGACTCCATGATTTTTCTGGGAAAACCAGTGCCAGGGCAAAGCTGACCTATCTCAGTGCAGGGCTAACATACACAAATGAGCACCAGCCAAACTTATAAATACATAAATCACTTTCAACTTCTAAATCACTTCTAAATTACTTTTCAACTGAGCTAAAAAATTCTGATCCAGTTAAAATGCTGCAAGGCAGTATAAAGAGATGTGATATGGACACATACTGAGAAACATATAGTGCAGATAACAAACGTTCTGTTTACAAGTCAACTCCTAGGCTTGCACATTTTCTGCTCAGTAGATGTTCAAATCTAAGAAGTTTGGTTTTTTCCAGAGTAGCAACCTGAACTGTAAATATGTTACGCAAATGTTCACCCTACCACTTTTAAGTGCATCACAACCCTAATGCCGGAAGATAATACCAACGACTGAGAGGTGTACTGACTGCCTGCTTACTAATTGTATTCATGCCCAGTGAGGCCCGTGGATGTACATTTCCTGAAAGAAAAATAAATGTTCATTTCATTTCATCGCTTAATCACTTCAATTGTGATTAGGTAATGAACTACACATTTACTTCCAGGTATTATTTTCCTATCTCAATTTTATTACTCTTATTTTAACATGTATTGCAGATCTCTCTCTGAAGATACTTCCCCAGCGTTTGAGTAAGTTCTTGTCTTGCATTCAGGACAGACCACAGAGGACACCTCTACAGAGGACACTCCTGCCCTCGTCCCTACTATAAAAAGATTTTTGTGGAACTCGTAACACAAGGCTGCACCTATTGTGCCAAACTATGTCTTTATTAGTGAAGCACCAACACCACGTTCTTCAAAATTACTGGAATTTTATTTGCCTCAGGCTTATGACTTGCAACCAAAGACATTGTGCAAAGAAAGCAAAGATTAAGTACACTTTAGGGAAAAGGTGATAATCCACATTGGTAACATAGAAGAGATCAGTCTGATGAAAGAAGCCATCCATTACACTATATAGATTGCAATGTTCAATAACATTTTTTTAACCCAACTTTTTTAATCAAGGGAAAAAAAAAGTTAAGCAAAGTTCACACTAGACATAAATCTGATACAATTCAAAAAGCGTTTTTCTGAATATCGTCAAGCGTAAAGTGAAAGAACGTATATGAGACAAGGCGAATGAAGGCTAACTACTGTACATTTATAAGCTATTAATAAAAGTTGCATATATGTACCACAGTGTAAAAAAAAAAAACCAGAATAAAAACTTTTAAAACTGCCTAATGAAAAAAAAACACAACCAGAGGCTTTTAATGGCTTCTCCTGGTTATCAATGCTACGAAAGACTTATTTTTTTTTATCCCCTCTGTCTTTCTGGTGCCACTGATGAACACCGTAACAAAAGATAAAACCAGGCACATTCAAACCATTACTGAGTTAAAACCAGTCCATAGAAATATACTACCAACCTACATTTTTCCATTAAAAGCTTTTTTGTTGTTGTTTTGTTTTTTAATCTTTTGAGGCCCATTTGGTCATAATATGTTACATTTTTTTCCTTTTTTTTACACCATGATATCATATGTTTGTCTGGCACTATTCTAAGCTAATTTGTAGAGAATGAGAGTACAGAAACAACCCAATGTCTATTTGACAAAATGAATTCACTGGGTGTAAAATAGGAGAAGGGAGAAGAGAAGGGGAAGGGGTCAGTTCTGCCAAGAAAATAAACCCTATGGATCACTCATCATCACTTCCGCTTGCTTCCGACTGGTCCTAGAGGTAAGAGACACAAGACAAGTCAGAAATTCTTTGCCAGCTAGTCTGTGGAATTTGTTAAAGAAGGACAAAGAACGAAAGGGAAAGTAAGAAAAATTAAAATTGAACAGGCAAATGAAGATAGCCTTACGAAAGGTACTATGTTATCTAATACTTCTCTCTCATGACATTTAATCACAGTAGACTTTGGAGAAGGAAAGACACAGAGTCAGGAAACATCACACTGTTCCTTCTACCCAGACATTCAAAATTAAAGGTCTGCTTTCATTTCTTCCAATAGTAGAAGAACCCACCAAAAAAAACCCAAAAAACAAACAAAAAACCCATCAAATTAAGAGTTTCACATCTGTGGACAAGAGCAAACAGATCATGAAGTTTAAAGGTTCAGTGAAAGTAGGAGTAACTCCAACAAGTGAGGTCCAAACTTCTTAGACTTCTTGTCTTTCAGCACTGGGACCAGATCTCATAAGCACACCCAGATACAGTTAACACTCCCTCCCAATTCTCTCAAGATGATCAATACAGATTAAAAAATACAGATTAAGCACGAGCAGTTGAAAATTCTGACAGCAAGCAGGACAGGGAAGAGACGCATTCACTGCAACCAATGCCACAGCCTCAGTGAACAAAACTTACATTTTCATCTTGATCCTCATCACTATCATCATCACTCACAACAGGCTTGGCTTTGGCTCGGCTTTGCCTCTTCTTGCCTTTTCCTTTCTCCCGATTTTTTTCATCCTTCTTGTTTAGCTTGATTTTGACTTTCACCGATTTTGCTGAAAAAAAGTTTAACAGTATACATCAATGTAACTTTCACTTACAATTTTTTAAATGCTGTCTCTTTTCACAGAAATTCATCCCTGGTAGCAGCTTGGAAAAATATTCCCCTCTGTTCTTTATCTGGTCTGTGGAACAATGACGCAGAGGTATTAACTTTTTATTTCTCTACTTCTTGATAGTTTTAACAATAATTTCTATTAACTTATGAAAAGTAACTTTAAGTTGACCATGTGTATCCTCTTTTCATTGTCAGAATACGGGGCATCTAGAGGTTGTTAAGTATATGGTCCTGTGAGGAGATACGCACCTAAAACATTTTCCTCCTTGCACACAGAAATGCACATTCTTTTTACTAACAGAGAATTTTTGAGCTATAGAAATGCTACATGGAGGTGACTGGCAAGTTTTGAGTTGACACCTCTCTAATGAAAATGTTAAAGTTCTTGATTCCAGAATACCCACTCATTTCCAAATGAACTGCTACAGTTGCAAGCTTCACACCCTCATGTGACATACTCGGCAGAGTAGCTCTGAGACAAGTTCTACAGTTTCTGTAACCACACAGATAAGGTAGGTAAAGAGTCTGAGTAGATGTATTCAGAGGTAAGAAAGTGGAATGAAGGGATCTTTCCTTTTCTACTGTGTCATGTTTTCAAGTCTGCAAGGACTGAATGAGTGTCACCTGCTTCTGAAACAAGGGGAGTTTCCTTAGTCCTTGTAGCACTGAAGAATCTTCAGATTCTTAACCTAGTGATGTGTTTTGTAAGTTATACCACACCTGAAGGCTGACTGCTCATGGATAAAGACCATCCCTAGCCTTTCCATGGATTTCTATTTACAAACAACTTGAGGGGAACCAGCAGGATTTATAAACACTCACAGCTAGTCAGATCTGCTTCCACAAAGCACCTTTGTGATTTGTTTCTGGCTTAAAAATAGCTAACTATACAAGGTATAATCAGAACATACAGTCAAAAGGCTTAAGCTGAGTATTAACACTCAAAGCAGTAAACTTAGCAAGAAGTTACTTTCACTAAAATAGAAAATATATCCTTATAATCAGTACCCTTGCAGAAACTAGAAAGCCTCCCCCATCTTCCCCAAATGTAACTCCTATTCAGTATGTAAGAGGTGACTCACATTCTGATTCCGATTCTTCTTCTTCATCATCATCTTCGTCCTCATTGCTTTCATCCTCGCTTTCTTCTTCTTTGGCAATCTTCTGTCGTGCGCTTTTGAACACAGACTGAAGAACAATGGAATCCTCATAGATCTAAAGCATGAACGTGATGAATGTATCAGAACTGTGAAGTAATACCAAAAACTCACAGTACAGACTTGAATTTCTAGTGCAAGAGTATATGGCCTTTTCAAATACTGAGTAATGATGCCTGTTGAATGAATTTTACTAGAAATGCCAACATTATTTTTTCATGAGATAAATGAAGAAATCTGCCGATGGTGAGCCACAAAAACACAATTCTTAAAACACATTATATCTAAAATGTCCAGTCAGAGTGTTTTTCTGATTATTTCTATTATCATAGGAACTATTGCGTATTTTCATTAGATTGTAACACCCTTAAAAAACTGTCAAAGCAACAGACTATACCAGTAAGCATCTTAATTTAAAAATGGGTTGTAATCTATCAATACAATTGATAATGACAAATGGCTAACTCTCACGTTAATTTTCCCTAGCTGCTTCTGAAATAAAAAGTGGCTACAAGGAAATTAATTTCATTTTCAGCTTATTCCTTCCTTCCTCCTAGATCTAAAAAGACAGGGAAATAAAATAATCGGTGCTTGTTCTAAACTTAGTACCCGTTCTCAAGCATCATGTATCTTGCTAAGTATCTTGGGTACATGGGATGAGGACTCTAAAGAGTGAGAAGACTACAGTAGGCTTGTAACACGCTTCTCAAATTAACACAGTAAAATTCTTGTCTTGCTGAGTATCTGGTCCTTCATAATCAACAAATGAGCTTGTAGATTTTGTTTTGTAAAACTTCAGAAGCCAAGCATCAGAAAAATCAGCACTATGCAATTAAGAATAGTTAATGGATGGGTACAGAGTCACAGGTTGTACTGAGCTTTAACATCTGCATTGCTTCAAGTACATTGGCTGTCATATTACTCCTCTGGCTCAAATACAATCTTGTATAAAGGGACAGTGGGTATTTGAGACAGAGATAATGGAAGAATTTTGGCCTGCCATTATCCAAACTGTATGTTAAAACCAGTAAAACTGCTCCAACACTTTGCAAGTTCGACAAAATGAATTAGAAAAATCCTACTGTTCAGATTACTTTATATGAAATATAAAGGATCTCTTATTCCACTTGAGTGCCAAGTCCTTTTTAAAAAAACTGCGTCTCAGTGCAGATTGCTACCCATCCCGCAAGTACCACTCTGCTTTTTGTTATGAGATATTTGACCACTCCTGAACCTGGTAAGATCTGACGTATATATTATGAGCATGGATGTTTTGAAAAAGCTTTTCTCCTCTCACTACAGCATCTTCCCATGAAATAATGATTATTGCCTCTCTCTCATATCTTCTTTTCAAGTTGGGCATCAATAGAAGCCCCTGAGTTCCTCTAGAGAACCACTTATTTTTCTTATGAATGTTATTAGCACATTCTGTTTCTTTTAGGAATGGCTCTTCCAACTAACCTTGCTGTCCTTTCTCATACCAAGTACTTATCCAAGACAAAATTAACTAAGGAGGTGTACAATACTGCATCATTTTAATAATGGTTGCTACATACTTAGGGTATCACCATGACCCAGACTTCGAAACATAATTTCCTAGGGAAATAAATAGTTTTAAAAAATTATTTTAACTCTCTTAATGTGGAATTATTTGTGATACTCAGTATGTGTTTTCATCCAGAAAAAAACGTGCTGCATGAAAAGCTGTACAAATAAAAGTTCTGTTATTCTGAGCAAAACCCCATTCCAGCAGGTTTCAAAGAAACAAGCAGCAATGACAGTGGAATTTCCATCAGAAAAGAAGCAGCAATGACAACAGAACTTCATGACAAATTAAAACATCCTTGACAAATCTTCTGTTTCAATAGATACTATTTTAAAGTCTTGATATGTCTGTGTTTCATTTGACCATTAGAACATAAAGAAGTTTTTCAATCACTGAGTTTGCACTGATGACAAAACCGTCAGAACACAAAGTCTGCCTCTCCCTGAGAACCCATTATAAGGTTCCAGCTCAGATGGAACTGCTTTGCTCCAAGGAAAGCAGGATGTGTCATACTGACAGAAAAAACCATGCAGAATTTCAGTTGTAAGTCTATGTGTACTCAAATAACCATCTCAATGAGCCTTTTGGTTTTTGGTGCACATTCAAATAATCTAGTTTACTGAAGTGAACTGGTATGTTAGAGCAAACGTGGACTCAAACTATTACAAAGAATATGAAGTAGCCTTAAAACCTGGAGGACAGATGCAGAAGTGTCCTGTAATTCAATGGAAATCAAAATGCATGGTATGTGAACTTACAGGAAAGAAGTCTAAAAACATCTTAAACATAATTTCTTTGGACTTCATGCTAAAAATGTAATACTAGCTCTGGTAATTTACGTTACTTTGGAATGGAAAATAATACTGCAACACTGATACAAGCTCCCAAACAGAGCAGCATATCTACTGAACATTTCCACATACTCAATATTTTTCTTGTAAATTCTACCACCACTGCCTAACAAGAGATCAGTTTCCCATTAGCAACCTGAGTCATTCTGATGAGAGTAATTTAATAATTTCTCCTGTTTAGGTACTGATTTTTCTTTGCCTCTTTTTGCCTCTTCTTTTTTATTTGTTATCATTAGATGTTTATGGCTGTTTTACCGCCATGTGACTAAGTAGTAAACTGTCAATTTACACTGGACATGTTGCAAATTTTTTTTCTCATGCTTCCTATCATGTAAGATTTCTTATTAAAATATTTTTAGATTATTTACTTATGTGTATTTTTCCCAAATAAATAAAGAGAGTAAAAACACTACATGTCCATGACACAGAAAACATTTTCTGTCTGTAGACAGCATAAATAATCACAAAATGACAAGCTGTACCGAACAATTTCCCTAACTCTATGGTCATTTTAGTTTTTAATTTTCCAGTTTTAATATAAAGCCCCAGTTTAGCTAAGGTTTATCAGTAACATTTAGGAATTTGAAGGATGCATTAGTATTGGCAGCATCAGACTTCAAGCCTACTTTGATGAGGTTTCTTTTAACAACATTTTTTTCCTCTTGCTCATATGGAATACTCTAAAAACAGATTAGAATAAACTCATCTTGAAATTACAGTCAAAACCAATTTCTCTGCCTGCATGCGCCGCAGCTGGGTCCACTGAACTCTGGATGATGCTAAGAATCTGGGCATTTTTCTGTATTCAAAGTAAGAATTGAAACAGGAGGGTTTTACACTTAATATGATGATCCACAAGTACTGAAAACATTAGGGAGCAGGAAACCTGTACGCTTAACACAAAGTAGTTAATTCAGACCTGTGACCCCTCCAAATTGAACGTCTGGGCATTGTGACACAGCAACATGACATCCTTCTCCAAGTCTCCAAGACTCCGATACTTATGGTTGCGAATTCTTTCCTGTTGGATTTGTTGAGGAAACAAAGAGAAATATGGATGGGCAGCAGTGCAGAAAGAAAAACAGCAAACAGGATACTGAATTAATATATTTCATTTCAACACACGAAAAGCTTTTGTTTCAGAACTTTTACCAAAACATCACAACAAGTATCTGCTTAAAACAAAGTCAGTCTTAAAATGTATTGTTAATGTATTACTCAAAAAACTAAAGGTTAATACAGTAAAAATTAAACAATTGCTGTGTGAGTTGGAAGGTACAACAGCAACAGAAACGGAGACCTTTGGGTAAAAGGAGATAAGAGTTTCTCCTTTCTAGCACAGAAACAAAATAAGCTATAACTTGAATCAGTCATGCAGATATGACATCATTTTTCATGCAGCAAGCTGCCCAAACCCCATCTGCCAAATTATGTTCGGATCTGATCTGGCTATTCCAGGGTTTAGGGTTGACTATATTCCCCTAAAACCATCAAACCTTCACAAACATAGTGTTTTCACTAATGATTTGCTTCAGATTCACAATTAGATCTTTGCAAAACACCACACTGAGATGTCATCTCTGAAACTGTCATTTGTGTCACATTGCTACATTTTGATTCCACTTTGAAATACAGTGCTATACTACAATATACACAAAACGATAATTCCTAGCAAGGTTTGTAAAAATGTTTAAAATCTAAGCCATGAACACAGGCACATGCAATATTCATGTTGTTGTAATTTTAATGACTTCATGCTTACCCTTCTGTAAATAAAAAGTAATGGAGGAATCTAGAAATCTCCACTTCCAAAAAAGGCTTTTACCTTTATCTTTTTGAAGTCCACCGGTTTTCTAATCAATTCATAGTACTCTGGTAATTCTTTCCTAGATGGGAGCTGAATGAAGACTTCACTTAGTTGCCGTCCTGAACTGTTGAGAAAAACAGACCCAAAATGCAAAGATTTATTACAACTTTCTCACAAAGCCCACACACAACATAATCATAAGAAAAAAAAAAACATAAAATCACATTTTATTTTTTCCAAGAATTAGAAATTGAATCCTACTCCGATTTTTTAACTTGGTACAGACAATTAATTTACATTTTAAAACATACCGTATGTGCTGTTATGCTCCTAACATATCACCATATTTACAGGACAATACATGCAGGAGGCTTTCACGGAAGCTGGATCAGGATTTAAATCTAACTCTGTAATGGTTTTCTGAGTATGCTCTTACACTTTTCTCAGTTTTGTTTTTAAATTTTACTAAGTGACCCTGTTGTCACTATAAATTTACCTTCTCCTGGTCATTTCACTTGTTTTGTACCTCCTTGTCACAGAAAACCATTTCTTCATACTATACCAGATGCTGACTGCTATCAGATGAATGAGATGTTACAACGACGACAACAAATTAACTTCTGTTAATGACTCTTAGGTTTCCAGAAAGATCATTGTAACAGTATTGAAAATCTGCACTTCTTCAGTCACCTTACATTAAATGATGGGTTATCTAAAAGCCTTTTATACTCTGGGAACACTGCCTATCTCTTGTAGGTGTTTGGAATTTCTAAGATGTTCAGATTTCTCACTGTTCATCATTTGTCAATAACCATTTCAACACTTCAACACTTCCAAACTGACTTTTTAAAAAAAGACCTTTTTTGTGGCTTCCCAAATAACACATCGCTGTAAGTCACCTAGAGAAGAAATGTGTTGATGGTATGTATAGGCTTGCTTGGATTTTATTCCCCGTGTGTGTCATTTTTCCTTGCCCAGAAGCAGAAAAAAAGCTCTGCTGAAGAGAAATATAATTTAATGCACTGCTTGTAAATGAGCATTTCCCAGGCCAAATTTACATGCTCCTTCTCTCACAGCTACCCCAAAAAGGCCCTGTTTTCACATTTGCATGTTCAAATGTTAACTGAGGAATATCAAACCTTCACAGGAGCTAGGCAAGAAGGCTGCCAAGTCCTAGTCTCCACACAGGCTTCTCTTGCAGTTACACGTCACAGTGGTATGGGATCTATCAGACACATTAACACTGAATTGAAAGTTAACTGGGGCAAATCTGCCATGGAGGATGATAAAGAACAGCTCTGCCCTTTATGAAAGTCACGGATGCCTACTACATCTTAGGCATTACTTAATGCCTTATACAGAACCAGAATTTGAAGAGATAGTATTCCTCTTGTTCATTGGTCTATCAGATTCACAAGTAGGAATAAAGAGAACTTCCTCATTTTCCAAGCAGCTGTTGGTCACTTAAAAGATTTCTCACTGTTCTTAGTTTAGTCCTGGGATACTGCTGAACCTTATGTGTATCAGAGAGGACAATAATCACAGGCCTCACCAAGGCAGAACCTCCCTTGACCTGCTGGCCACACTCTTCTTGATGCATCCCAGGATGTCATTGGCCTTCTTGGCCATGAGGGCACATTGCTGCCTCATGGTTAGTTTATTGTCAACCAGGACTCTTAGGTTTCTCTGCAGAGCTGCTCTCCAGCAGATCAATCCTCAGCCTGTACTGGTGCATGGGGTTGTTACTCCCCAGGAATAAATACCTTGGGCACCAACTGGCAGCTATTTTCCTATTAAATGCCAACCAAAAGCCTCCATCTCATCCTGACAACTTCTGGCTGACTTGCAGAAGCAGCCATTTGACTTGCCTGCTCAGCAGTGACAACCAGGCTGCCTCCTAGCTTACAGCAAGACTATGGCACATGCATGAATGCACTTCCAGGTGCTGCTGACGCTGCATGGTGCATGGTGAGACAAGGCAGCATACTATGCATCTCTGTCAGGGAAGGTGAGAGTCAAGTCTATCTGTTCCATATTGCTGTTGGGGTAGATGGCCAGACAGACCATCTGCACCTCACACTCCAGGCAGGGACCAGCAATTTCACCCAATAGGTCTAATTTATTTAGGAAGCACCCTGTTACTGAAGTAGAAGAAACGATTAAATGGCCAGATATCTGTCATTCCAAGTCTTACTGATTCTCTCCTGACAAGTAAACTCAGGCCACTGCACCTCCCATCTCCTTTGGTGCTAATTCACACCAAAACCCCAAATTCATTACTTTCATATCTCCCCTGTCAGAGCGGGAGGTGTTTAAATTAGGGATCTGAAGGTACTAGTCTTGCTAATGAACTGTATGAGTGACTATGTCATACCACATAACAGAACTTGTCTTCACCTCAGACTGCCCTCTCAAAAATAAACTGGAAGCAATACAAGGAAAAGCAATGCATTAAATAAACACTACATGACTAATGTGTTTCTGCTTCTTTGCAAATTAAGAACTGTATTTTTTTTTTTGTCATTGTTAATAAAGGAAAGTGTTGAGCACTCTCATCTGCAACTGAGATCAATGGCATTTTTTCTGAACCTATAGAACTCTAAGTACTCTGAGAAATCAGATCTCTGATGCCCAAATGGTGTCTTAAAACTGAAGTTTCTTATTTGTGAAACAAGAATAAAATGTTGTGAAAAAAAGTTTTGTATCTGAAAAAAATTGAGACCACTTATGAGTGTAACAAGAAGCCCAACGGGGACTTAGCCATTCATATAGTGATCAGTGTCCATGTCGTAGATGGAAAGCACTGGTTGTCTGGAAAACAAATCAAAGCAAAGCAGTACACTGTCACACCACCACACAGCACACTGTAACAGACCTTCTGAGGGAATTACATTACATTTCTATCCTTTTTTCTGTTACATTCTATTTTTCTGTGTGCTTGACTTCACATACTTAATAAAAGTTATTTTAATAAATGTGTGCATTATACTCATATGTAAGACACAGGATCAAGTTAATGCCTTAAAAAGTGTGAAATGACACTTTCAACACTTTGCGCAGTGTGCATCTGGATTTGCTACACAGGTGGACTGAGTTGTAATTGCTTTGTTTTGAATTTCAGCAGTTTTCCCTTAACAGAAGTATCTATTTGAGAAAAATAACTACACCACTGATGCTGTTGTGACTTCATCTACATTTCAGATTCTAACAATAAATGAAATTATTTCAATATAAAGGAAATAGCCAGTGACGACCAAATTTTGATCAATTAAAAAAAATGTTTAGCACATTGAAAAATCTCCTGATGATTATAAAGCTTTTTAACTCATATCTATTATTTTTTCTTCTTTACATGCACACATCCATCCTTACGTTGTATTTTATATTAAAATTGTAACAGTAGTAAATTTTAAAACAGCAATATCCTATTTTACAGATATAAATCTAGACAATTAAAATTCATTCACACATTCTATTAAACTAGGAATGTCATGGAAAACCTTCAAGCTTTTGCTTGATACAATTAATTATTGAGGATCATTTAAGGCCGTGAAAGAAAAAGCATTAAGAGCATGAAATATGCAACAGACAGAAGACTAGTGCCTGATTTTGTCTACTCAGATCAGTAACAGCTTACTCTGTTCTATCATTTTTATAGAATCTCCCCTCACAAAGAAATATTATCTTCTGCTCCTTTTGTGCATCTGCATCTATAATATAAATTAATGTGATCGTTTCTTACATAATCTCAAATGGTTGTGTTGTAGATATAACAGGAGAAAATTAGTAATTATTAATGCAACTCTGATTTTAATCCCTGTGCCCATTTTTGTAATTAGAAAATAATAACCACAACAACTACCACATAGAACTCATGCGCAGTAAAAAAAAATCACTTACGGTTGCTTAGCAACTAGCAGGATACGTGCTGAAGGGAAGAAGGACTAGAATAAATTAAAAGACCTGACTGCAAAAGAACTGTGAGTGACAGCTCACTGCCACTGCATCAGCTCAACATGCTGGTCTAATGTGTGCTCATATAAAAAATACCTGCATGCTGTGTAAGTTACAAATCATTGAGAAATACTGCCTGTTCAAAAAAATACCATTGCTCAGAAAAATATCTGTGCTCCATGTTTCCAATTTTCTCTCATTTTCATCAAACTGCTTACAAGGTGCATACAAGCATGTATTTCTACCCACTATTATCTTTGGTGGAATTAAAAGTGGGAACAATTAGGTCTCATTCCTGTGAGGCTCCTTTTGTGTTTTTTTCCCCCTGGCAGCATGTGGCCAGAAGCAAGCTGCCACTGACCTGCCAAATGTATTACTGCTATCAACACCTTTTCTCCTTTGGAATCAAAAGAAGAGACAGCTATGAAGCTTAAACTGCAAGACAGTCTTGTATTTCTGGCAGGTTTAACACTTGTAACAAATACTGAAATTCAATTTAGACTGGGTAGAAAGAAGAGTCCTGCATGCTTCCTCTAGTTAAAGCACTCCCAACCAGAACCATGGTGTGCAAATTACAGCTCCTGATCAAATGCAACTCAAAAGGACAATCTTCATGAACAGCCATGTGTGGGAGGAGAACTAAAAGACCTTACATAGTAAGGTGGTTCCTCTGTATTTAACAATTCCAACACTAACCCTGCCATGTAGGGAAATGATTCATTTTCATGAAATGTATTTAATGTTTTTTCCTTTTTGGAAGTGACTACAGTAATACATGGTGGACCTGTCCCCATCGCTGAAATAAAAGTGGGTAAAAATACTGCAAAATATAATTCCTGGTTTTGACATATGGCTATTTACTCCAGAACTTTGTCTTGGCTATAAGTAAGAATTATTTGCTCAGCTTGTTTGAATACTCAAGAGTACCGGTTGGCATAACTAATTACTAGTTAGATTAGTAATGGCTAATTACATTACTCACCATTTTACAACAGTTAAAAACTAGCAACTTGAGAAAACAGTTAGAAATAGTCTGAATAAAAAACAATTCCCCCATAGAGAAAAATTCCCTCTCTCTGAGCTATGTCCTGTTGAAATTAGAATACTATGGGCATGAACTTAAACATTTTGGCCTTAATGATGCAGGGATCAAAATGCTAAACATCACAGACAGGTGAAGCAGGGAAAGGGTAAAACAAGGAAAGCAGGAAACATGGACAGGATACAACTCCACCCTCCAATTTTATTCTTGGCTTTACTAACATGTGGTCAACAGCCACTTGCTATGAGGTAAAGAGACTTTGTGAAGTTAGCCAGTACACCATGCAAGTCCTTACTGTAAATGTCTTGAACAGAGCAAAGAACAAGTAGCTCACAAACGGAAATGACTGTATGCAACAGAGCCATAATCGTACTGGGACTCCTGAAGCCAGCAGGTGCTATCTAAACAAAGCTAACACAAACCAGCAGTAGCATCAAGCCTGCACCTCAACCAGAAACATCAAACTGTAAAGCAGGGCAGAAGAGGACCATGGATTTGTACTGATGCTGAAGGATTGCAAGGTATGAATGTCACTCTTTTTCTCTGCTTAATTTTAATAATCAGGAAGGAGAAACTACACTTAAAGCTTGTCTTCCTCCGAAGCAGAAAATAAAGGAAAATCTTCAGAAGAGGGCAAAGACAGTTTGGGAGACCAACCCTGTATGTGTGATATGCAAAATCAGCGACTGGGACACAAATCTGGCATATAAATTCATTACTCTGAAAAGAACATCTCTCTCCATGTTCCTGCCTTCAAAAGGTTAAAGCATTTGAACTGGACATACAAACTACTTTTGGTTCCTGAAAAACATATGTATTACACATATAATTCTGTAATTTCTATAGGCATTCCTAATTTTAGAGGGAAATAAAGACACATTAAAATAACTGGGAAAAAAAGGTGACAATAATGTTAGACTGTTGCATTTCGTCTTGCTCTCTTCTGAAGAAGTGTTTTAAACTGTAAAGATACAAGGTATAGCGCTGCAAAGGCATCTCTAGTTCAAGATATAATTGCAACAAAATTCCACATTAACGTATTACGTGTTATTTACAAATGGAGTCTGCAAAGATGATGTATATCCTGAAGACTCAGGATCAACTATGTAACTGAAAAGGTGTTTCCAGGTTCTTGAATCTAGGATGTTTGTATTGCAAATAATCCTATAAAAGTTTTTTAAACAGGCAACAAGGCCCAGGTATTTCTGCCTCACTATTCCATATGGAAAAGCTCCAGAACTCTTAGTGAGCAACTGGAATGTACAAATGAATTTTTACACTTGTAGAACCTTTTGATCACCATCCTGTATTTTACATACTTCTATGCTTTCCCTGTATTTATGCTTACCTTCTTTCCCACGTGAATTTACTGAGAGCAGTCATTCTCTCCTCTCAGATTGTGCTGTGTTTGCATAAACAAGACAACCTGCTACCTCTTGCAAGACTCTCCCATGCTACTTATCATTGAAATAATTATTTAAACTTGTCTCAGTGTAAACTAATCTATCTTGAATAGAAAAGTATTCAAGTACTACACAGAGCAAGTCAGAAGCACTAATGGTGTTGCATAAAATAGCATACATATAAAATAAATACTTTCTCATCCATTCAGGCAACATTGTCAGGGCCAGGATCCTATTTTCTTACAGCTGGACAATACTGATGGCTCGTAGTTAGCTTTCATCAGTAATTTCTTTGCCTGGGTCCTTCTTTTTCTGTCAGTTCCACATGATGAGCTTCCAACTCAAAGAAAAGTTTCTTATTTTTAGACTGCAAGTACCTTATTATGCACTCTGAGCTACTGTATTTCATGCAAGTTCTTTTATTCCAGACTTAACTGTGTTCAGCCCTCCATGAATGCCCTCTCAATACTGGTATTTTAAAACTACATTTTGGGTAGGTTACTCCTCATTTTTTAAATGTATATCATTAATATATTAGTATGTATGCCAACACCAATTCTTCAAGAACTTTGTGGTATTTCCTTTGTGGTTTAATAGTTCCTTTTTAAAAAGTGTCTTCAGATACAATTTTTCCTTGTTTTCACTAAAATTAAAAAAGTTTACACATTAGATCTCCTCTTTCTTTCACATTTGCTTATTATTTTCCCTTGGTATTGTAAACAAATGCTTTATGGAAATCATAGTCATGGAAAGGTCTGGATCAGAAGGGCCTTTTAAAGACAATGTAGTCCAACTTTCCTGCTGTGGGTGGGCAGAGACATCTTCTGACAGATCAGGTGACTAGAAATCAAAGGATTCCAACCAATTTTTTTATCTAACTTGTACTTCATTACAGATTTATTCTCCATTCTGGGACATTATAGATGAAATCTAGATTAAAACTCAGTTTCACTTAGGATGGCAAAGCAGTGCAGAAGATAAAAAATGGCTCTGCACCTATAGTACTGCTCTGCGTCTATAGTACTGCTCTGCATCTACAGTTGGCAATGTTTTACAGTTTGAAATTTCAAGCCGAGTAGTAAGAGTGCAAGTGCAGTTTAGAAAAGTATCAATACATTCAACAAGCATTATTACTTCTTCAGAGTTTGGAGCACTTACCCTACAGCTCCTCAAACTGAGGTACAACTATTTGTTTCAAGATTAATAAAGTTAAATACAAAGATATAAGAAAGAAATGCCTACCAATACATACACAAAAAAGCTTTAAAGCACATCACTCAATAATGTTTCCCAAGCACAGTAGCCTGCAAGAGGCAACTTGACAAGGACCTCTACAGCTCTCATATCAAAGGAGTCCAAACAGTCTGAGTTGAACATTTTCAACATGTCTCACCATTTCTTTCCTTTTTCTCCTTTTTCACTATTTCCCTCATTATGTGGGAGACACCCCAGGTACCATAATTCCAGGAAACAAATGCAGTTTGGCTGCCAGTCAAGTAAGATCTCAGCATAAACCTTGAAGTTTTCTTTCCTTCAGTGTGTTTCTAGTTCTCTAGAAAGATCCAGAGAAACTCAGATTGTGGCTGTAAATTACTCTGTAAGAACTATTAAACTTAATGAAATGTTTTGTTAAAATCACTATGATGTTGGGATGTGCAATGATAACAAAAGGAAATACAAGAGTTGGCATACAGTACTGCCTGAAGTAGTATATAGTAGTAGTGTGTATACACACACACACACACACAAAGCCTAAAGTAGTGTATACTTCTTTCCTAAAGAGGAAAATCTGAAGAAAAAGCTTAGATTTGCTCTGAGGACATGAAAAAAACCAGGAATTTGACCTCAGTGCTAACTTCTACGATCTTGCATGTAATTCTTAAACTACTAGGGTTTGCAAGTAGCTTTACATCTACCTCTGAATTACCTCAAATATTGCTAATTTGTCTGTTTATTTTTATTTTGACCTTTATACAATAATTGTAAAGCTCAAATTCCAGTTTATTGCTTGTATTATTGTAGCCTCTAGCTTTCCTGACATAGGCAAGCCGGCTTCTTTTTCTAGATACTTTTTAAATAAGGAAGGAAAGGATTGTACTTATCTCCAAATACTCACAACAGAAGCCAAATACAAGACAGTTAGGGAAGTACTTGGCGACTTCTTCCTTGCATCAACATTACATAGAATTGCCATATTACAGCAGTCAATTGGTACTGCAATTTTAACAGGCACCATGGAAAAAAAAAGTTGTTTTTTTTTCAAAATGAAAGACTTTAACAACAACAGGAAAGTACTTCTTTGTCATGGTTTAGCAAGGAGCAGCTTTTGCTTGGTAACAGGGGGAGTAGGTTGCAGTGAAGACCCAGTAAAAAGTTTCTGGACTGTCCCTTGGCTCCTGGGTTCAGAGCCACCTCGGGCCTGGCTGGGCCCATCTGGCGCCTCTGCCATCACTATTTAGAGATGGGAATTTCAAGTGCTTGCAGGAGGTGTAAGGGTGGTACAAGATGGAGGCGACCACGTGGACCCCACAGTCAGAGAAGAAGGAGCACCAGACCAGAGACCCCTCTGCAACCCGTGGTGAGAACGCAGGCTGTACCCCTGCAACCCATGGAGAGCAATGACAGGCCTGAGAGTCAGAAGCAGCTCTGGGTGAACATGCCTGGATGAGTAAGAGATTGTGTGAGGAGGCAACCATGGTGCAGGCTGTGCTGGAGAGCCTGTGGGCCCCAGAGCAGACCCACATGAGAGGCAGAGAGGAGCTGCAGCCCTTGGGATGAATGGACATTGAAACTGCCTGCGCAGGGCTGCTGGGGGTGTGTGAGGTACGCCACAGAGGTGCAGGGAGAAATGATGTGGAGCCCACCTGCCCTGAGGAGAGACAAACAGCAGAAGCCATCAGGAATAGACTGACTGAAATGCCTACTCCCTGTCCCCCTGGGCTGTTCAGTGGGGGCAGGGGTAAAAACACTGACATCAGGGCTCTGAGCCCGGGAAGAGGGAAGGGGTCGGGAGAAGGTGGTCTTAAATGGCTGGTTAGACTCTTCATCATTGTACCGCTCTGTGTTGGTTTATGTTGGTTGTGTTTTATGGTTATGCTTTAGTTGGTGTTGCATTAAATTATTTTCTGTTTTCTTTCCCAAGCCGAGTAGCCTGGTCTGTTTTGTCCTTGACCTTAAGCAGCATTTAAGCTCTCCCTGCCCTTTGGCAATCCTCAGGTTTTTGGTACTTGAGTCTAATCATGGTCTTTTGTTCCTTGATGGGCCTAAACCATGACATTCTGTAATTATAAGGAGCTCTTCTCAAAAGCAAGGCAAATCAGGAAATAAAGCACATAGATATTTATTAACTTGGCAACAGAGTTTCTCGATTTTTTTGCCTGCTTGCTTATTAACTGTGACAAAATTTACTAAGGATGGCAGAATTGGTTCTGACAAAGTAACTCAGGCCAAAGTCATTAAGATTTTGGATGGGTATCACCTAATAATCTTTTGGGACACCATCAAGTCCCTATGGTCCAGATCAGCCCACCAGACTTGTAAAAAGTAGATATGAAACATCTATTACCACTGATAAATTAAGCTGAAGACAAAGACAATATCAAGCACTCAAATACCATACACATGAAAAACCCTTTTATTTTCCCCAGATGAAGCTCATGGCCTACTTTTCTTCCAATTAACCTGTCCCTCTATGCTTGCCCCAATTGCCTTGACACACACAAAAGCCCAGAGCTGAACAAACATAAACCCCCAACAAAGCTGAAGGGTTCCAATGCCTCCAACTCACTTAATTCTAAACGTGCAAATCTTGAAATTTTTTTTATCAAACTCTAGAACAATCTTAACCCTAAAGATCATGTTTCCTGATGACTAAATTTGCAATTGTGTTCTTTACCAACTTTACTAAAATCAGGTAGTTTGAAGCTAGCTCACAAATAAAGCAGAATACCAGAACTTGGAGTTCTTTTGCATAGCTCATTTCACTGAAGAACTGAGTTTAACAGGCATTTTTAATTCCTAACAGAATAGGGTTCCATACACTTTTTCAAAGAGGAAACCAATTCTGTATAAATGTGGGCTTCTGGGAGAAGCAAGTGTCAAGATATCTTTGTCACTACATAATAGCAGAGTGGTTAATCAGACAATGATCAGATAGGAACAAGCAACAGGCAAAAATGTTTGCTGGAGGACAGTGGCAGTAACTTTGCTTGCTAGTTTAAAAATAAGAAGATGCCCGCATCAGAAGTACTAAGCTGCAGGAGAAAGGCCATAGCCAGGAATTCGAAATGAAGAGATGCTTCCTTGCAACCTTCACTGGAATATCTGAATATTAAACACTTCTCCCTACCACGCTATTCTAGTTCAGACTCATAGCAAGTGTAATACAGTGGGTTTGTAGGCAGCTTCCTGCTATGATGTTCAGTGCAGTGAACCTTCTTCTGATGCAATAATCTTTTCAATCTCTATAGAGCCCACAGATCACAGAATACTTCAACAGTTATCTGCTAAAAAAGTAGCATCACAGCTGTATGTCCTTTACCAAATAACGCCCAAATTAAACTTTTGCAGGCAACTCACAATAACAGCTGCAAAACAAAAAATTACAACTTGCCATTTGAAGTCGCACATTGGAAGTTGTTCATATGCAAAAAATATATTGTTATACTTGTGCAGGTTACCTAATGCAAATACTTCTTGATTTTCTTTGAACACATTTAATATTACTTGAGCCTGTAATTGCTCCTTACATGAATGAAGTAGTTCAATGTACAGCAAAGCAGGGTTGAGTACACTACAAGCCTTTACTGAGTTTTGGTAAATAGGAGTTGAAAAATACAACTTTCTCAAACAAGCCTGATTCTAAGATGCTGTTAACTAGTTCTCCATTTCTTTCTCATGAAGTAGAGATGATTTTCAATTTTAAAACTCACAAAACAGAATCTTCCACTGACATTTCAGATTAGAATCAGTGTTTCCTCCTAAGGTCCACCTATTTAGCATTTTGTTGTGCTGAAAACTGTTTTTTCTTGAGAAATAGGCTTCCATCTCAACTGTGGACAACATATACTCTGCTCAGTATTTCTACAGTTTTTAACTTTCACAGCTTAGAGGCCAGTGATGTCAGTTCTATATTTTTGGGGTAGTCTTTCAAGGTCATGGTCAGATGCATGTTAACTTGCATTAATAAATCTTTAGTTATGCATTTGAAAGATTAATCTTAACACAGGCTGCACTACTAAGCTGAAGGAGAACCCTAGCTGAGCTTATGTACACCTCCTGAGCATAATGTTTCTATTTCTAAGCAGAACCTCTATGCCTACTTCTTGTATTTGTGTTTCAACAAATTTCTATCAGATGTGTCTCTATAAAAACTCTCCACAAAGACTAAGTATTACAGTATCAGGCCTAAGTGGAACTATTTTTTAGAAATACTGTGTCAGCAAACCCTTCCAAAGACTCAATCCAAAAATGAAGCCATTAAAAAACCACAGAGAGAGAGAGACCAGCAGAGAGGAAAAGAGGACATGCAACTGAAAAAAAAAATTGTCTCCATGCTCACCTGTCCTTGTAGTTTATCACAGTATCAATGATAGCATTCATCTGTTTTGTCAGTTTCGGTGGGTTGGGTGACAACTTCTCTGCTGGAGGTCTGCCTCTTCTTTTCTTTGCTTTCTCTCCATCCTCCTTCCCGGAATCTTTATCCACATTTCTTCGCCTTTTCCGTTTTTTAAGCCGAACTTCCTCTTCCATTTCTTCCAAGTTGCCGTCTTCAATTGCCTGACAATAATGGATTCGAAAAGTTAGGTTTTTAAACAAAAGCGATGTTACAGAGGGAAATAACAAACTGTATTTCAATACAAAAACAAAACCCCAGAGGACGCAGGTAGTTGGAACTCAAAATGTTTAGCTTATTTCTAAATAAGATTACAACAAGAAATTCAGTTCCTGGCAACCAAAGAGACATCAAGCATTAATTTGTTCTAAGGATCCCACTATCATCTAAATAGATGCATGTTTATCTGAACCTCAAATTCCACACCAGCTCACAATAAACATTCACTTGTTCACATCAGTAGCAGTTTTGGCTTATGTAGTTCCATGCAAAACAGACTTCGATATCACATTTTCAATCAGGACAGTTTAAAGTGTGCTCACCTCCCAAAGCCAGATCACACAGTTCTTTTTTGCACACAAAACACAGATATTTCACACAGTAACAATTCAAATTGTCTTCCAAATAGTTCAAGCAACTTCTAAATCGCTCATGCATTAAAACTACCTCTAAAATGTATAATTTTCTTAGAGAAACCAACAGATAGGCAGATTCACTGACAGTACAATGTAAAAATAATCCATAAAATGGGATTAAAAAAAGGCAAAACCACCCCAACACTTCCCCCCCCTCACAAACAATGAACAGTAGTTTCAGTTACCTGGATGTATGCTTTTAATCACAGCCAGCAGCACTATGCAAAAGGATAAAAAAACTGGTACAAAAAAACCGTACTAGGAATAAAGGGAACCTGTTCACATACTATCAGATCCATGTGATAAAGAAAGAAGCTGAACTTTTGTTGGTTTGGTAAAGCCAATGAAAGAAAAGAAATAAAAACACTGGGTCATAAGAAAACTGAAATTAAAAATAATAATAAAAAAGAAAAAAATCTTAAAACTAGGCTTTCTGATTAATGCTTTTTCAGAACATAACCGATGTTGATATTTGTCCCTTTTGCCTCTCAATATTGTCTTGAGTACATGCAAATGCTAATCAATCCTTTCTCGTAACTGAAAGAGCTCTAATCATAAGGCAATTACCTTCATTTCTCCACAGCACCAAACATGGCTAATATTTATGATCATGTGAGCATAACAATCAATATAAAAAGAGTGATTACACCCCAGACATAATTTTTCTCAAATGTGCAAAATTTCTCTTGAAAAACGTTTTATGAACAAACCTGATGCACAACACAAAACAACCTGGCATGTTAAAAACACCAGTGGGATTTTGAAATCTGTTTCTTATGCATTCTCCGATGTGCAAATTCACAGAAAAACACGAACACAGAATCCTGAGGGAAAGCCTCAAACTAGGCCTTAATAATTAAAAGACAATTTACATCATGCTTCCACAGCATTCAGATAACCACTATGAAGGAGGCTTGAGATCTGATGAGTTAGGAATAAAGAAGAAGGAAGAAAATAATAATCTGCACACAAATTCATTAATATTCATTTGGCTAAAGCAGGATATCCACTATAAACCACTGCAGCTAACAAAGATTAAGAAAAAGAAATTTCTCTGCATATCTTGGAAGCTAGAAAAGCTAATAATAAATACAGCATGCAAGGCTGTCAACAGTTAATGTCATTGCTCTCCTTAAGCACTCAGTTGCACACTGAAATACGGAGAACACCGACTTTTGATGTGTTACACACCTACACATGCCTGTGATGTAGTTCTACTGAATCTTCAAGACGGCAATGAAAAAGGATATTTACCTTACCACTATCAGCAGGCCGGCTATCGGAAATCACAGTTAGTGGGGATAAAATTAACAAGCCAGCAAAGCAGCGAGCTGCTAGTCTCTTCATCAGCTGATCAGGAAAAAAAAGAGAGCTCGGGAAAGGCTATGTTTTCATATACAAGTAATTTTATTTTACTGAAAATTTAATACTGAAAGGATTGTGGATACTCAAATCTGCTGTTTCATTCTACCTACTACAAGGCCTGAAGCCTTCCTCCTTCAGCCTGCTTTAATATTGACAACTACTTATCATATTTCTCCCCTCATTATTCTAGACATCCAAATTAGATTTTTAACTGGGCAGTTACTGATTTTTGTTAGTATTTTAATTACAATTGCACAATCAGACAATTTCATGTATGATTTAAAAACTAAAATATACTGCATGCATTTTAAAGATGCATTCATTACAGAAAATGTATTCCTATTGCTCTGCAGTGAACAGATCAGATTTCAGTTATTGAAACCGATAAAAAAAGTCTACTCTGATATAAGGGAAATTGAAAAAAACAAACCAAATCAGATTATCATTTTGTTAACTTTGGTAAGATTTTTTTGTCCTTCAGAAAAACTAGTATCACTAAAATATAATTGTTTACTTGAAAAATTTTCTACCACCAATAAAACAACACAGGTACTGTTAGAATTACTAATCCCATTTTAGAATTCTGCTCAAAATTCTTGGAGTAGGTAATATTTTGGAAAAAAAATATAAAGACAAAGAGGAAAAAAAGTAAAAAAGATTTAATATCACATGTAGCTATGCAGTAAGCACAAAATAAACCCCAAAATCCCAAGTAAAATAACATACACTCCTGCACTCTTTATAAGTATTGACCAGCTGACAGGGAATTAATTCAGTCCATACTACAGATGTGCAAACAAATATGAATCTGTCTAGTTAGCTAGTAATTTATAAATCAATTACTATACTTCACTTTCAAAAATTATGTGTGTGAATGTAAACTCAGTTTTCCTTACTTTAAGATTTTAAAAACTTGAAAAACAGTGTGACACACCAACAGTCCAAAAAGGTTGCTGTTGTGACTCCTAACATTAGTTCTCAAGTGGCAAATTTATATTTTCTATGTAAACAGTAATATTTACAACTAAATCTATATGATTTACACTGCTGCTAAAGATGGCTTCAAATTATATCACATAGATCAATTAGTAGCAGAGAGATTAGTGCTATGTGTATGTCTACACATATGATCCACACATGTGTGTATAAGCAACAAAATATTTATTAAACAAGATCATCTGACTGACTCTTTTTACAAAAGCTACTATTCTAGAACTGAAGTGCCACACCAAAGAGAATGCCCTTCCGAACCCTTACCACCATGATAATGATACAAATCCCAGACACAAATCTCCAGTTCCTGAAAGATGATGGACTGTGACAAGAGTGGAAGACAGCACAGACATCTGCCATGCTCAAATTCCTCTAGACTACTGAGAACAGCAAGGGTGTCAAAGAAAACAGTACACAAAAATTTAACTCTTTTCTTCCTTTAAGGAAACAGGACAAAGTGCACAATAAAGTCTGGAGACCTCATCTTTTGAAAGAATTCTGTGAAAAGTTTATGTCAAATTTTGCAAAGGGTTGGGCACGTCATGAAAGGCAGAGACACCTGTGGAATTTTGAGGACTCAGAATCTTCCTGCTTCTCTGAATCTTACTGCTGTATCTTGGTCAATGTACAAAAAATCAGTTTTCTTGATAAACAGGCTTCTTCAAGACACTAGAATTTTAAGAAGTGGCATACTGATGATAGATTTAAGAAATCAAATCAAATCGCCTTCCTCCAAAAGAAGTTCCTATCTCCCTCAAAAAACCTCAAACCTAAAAATTAATTTTTCAAAAGCCAAGAAGAAATTACTTCTGAGAAAGCTGGCCTTCCTAGTCCTACTTGCAAGTACATCTTTGTCTTCACAAAGGAAAATAACTGTTTTGAGGTGAAAGTCATTTTAATGAGCATGGATACAGCTACACAAGCAACACGGAAACAAAGATGAAATAGCAACTGTTTTGCTTCTCCCTTTGAAGCATGGGACATTATGGATGCCTTCTTAACTTCCTGAGAGCAGGGCAGAGCACCATGACTAAACACTTACCTTCTCAATTGAGAATTATGGGCCCTAATAAGTACTAGGAGCCACAGCTCTGAGTTTTCTTTCATGAATTCCTTCTGCAAGTCAAAATTGTGTTAGTCTTATGTTAGTTTTAAGTTCATTTTATAGGAACCAGCTAACTCAAGTGCAGTCACACTGTGATTCAATGGAGGTGCTCAGCATAAAATTAGTTTTGGTGTCTAAGGCCCATCTCTAATACTTAGAAGACACAACACTCTAAGGTACAGTTATTTTCCCTTTGATTGGAGATAACTATAGTATTGTTATAACAGAGTTAAGGAATAGTGAAAAGCTACAGCTACTACTGTTAGTCAAAGAAACTGTACACACAAAACTGGGAACAGTAACTTAACTCAGCATTGTTCTGACTACTGGCCAACAGGCATGAAGCTTAAGGGCCGTTTAGCACTTAAAACTAAAAAACATGCCAATAATGCAGTAATGATCAATAAATGACTGCTTTTCAAAATGAAGTTCCCATTTACCAATTTGGAAGTGAAGAATGAGGTAGAAGAACCCTACAAAAGACAAGCATCAAAAGCACTAATATGTCATCTACCTTGCTCCTGTAATTTTTTCTCTTCAACATAATCCTTCAAGTTCCAAGAGAAATTCCACTTTCTTTCCCCCATCTTGCTCTATTTGAAATCCTGCTCCTCTTTAACCTGCATTTTTGTTCTACCATTATATCTGATAACTGATGAAGACTTCAAACTTGCCAACCTAAAGTTCTGCTTCTTCAAAAGGCCTCTTTAAAATCCCATTCTCTTGCTTAGTTTCTCAACAGTAACATTCCCGATGTCTGAGACTGTTTATGATTTCCACTTACTGGAATTATTTCTTGACTCTCTACAAATTCTCTTACATTGTAATTATCTCTTGCAATGCTACAGCATAGAATTTGGTATACCACAGATAAAGACTATGAAGAAGAAGGCCATAATATTTAACAATGAGAGGAAAGGGCGTAAGATACTGTATCAACAGTGCAATGGCTTAATGCATGAAGAAAAAGATAAAGATTGACCAACAGTTATTTTAACTTAATTTCCTCTCCTTGCTGGACAGTACTGCACAACAGACTTGCCAGATCAGTTTTGCTGTGACTACACTAAACCAGAGTACAAATTAAAATCTGCCAAAGGCAAAGAATTAGTGAATACATTCATTTTTTTCCTTGCTTTCACTGATGACTCATTTTCCTCCTCAAAAGGAATATTCCAAAATGTCTCCACCCAGCACTTAAGTAGAAAAAGATAAATGCAAGCAATGTAAACTACATAAATTTGTAGTAAGTGTAGTTCTGGTATGCTGAACTTCCATAAAATGAGGAAACTGTGTCCTTCAGTCACTCATCAGTCAGAGTCTGCATCTTCACATCACTGAAACATGCTGCTTTTTGCAAAGAGGAAAAGGATATTTTTTTTCTTGTTTCGGATTTGAAAAATATTATTAGTTGCTTAATCATTTGCACAAATACTTCAGCTTTCTATTTTTAATTACACATTAATAAAAACAATAATACAAATGATAAATAGCTTTTCCTTTCACTTTGATTTGAAGACAGATGACGAAAAGACCTGAAAGAATCATGCAAGATCATACTCAAAGACAAATGGTCTCAACCCAAGCAACAAGGCATAATATTAAAAAAACACCCCACATTTCTGTTTAAAGTATTTATAGGATAAAAGCTTTCATCTTCAGTGTTTTCTTTCTGGTATGAGGCAAATATTTCAGATAAAATATCCTAATATTTAATCTTAATGTGAAATATCTTAATGCTTAAGCTTAATCTTTCATGTGACAATTACTAAGTAAAGCATCATACAGTGTCAGCATCAATAAATTTGCTCTAAGTTATGGCAAACAACATTGTCAAGGACATAACTGTTCAAAAGTGACATCTGGTTTTTAAAAAATAAACAATGAAGAGTTAGTCTTATTCCTCTCTGCCCCAAAAGTCAAGCAATGATTTTAAATGGAACCACTCAAATTGATGTGGCATCTATGAGCTTTTCATACCATTTGGGAACAGAGAGACTGAAGAGCACGATAATTACCAGTGACACCAGGACTCACAGTGTGCTCAGGGAGCACAAGAAAAGTGCTACATTAGGTCTAAGGAACAGGGTAATAAAAGGATTGTATAATGTTAACTATAAAGATACTTTGCTTAACTAATCAGATCATTGAGAAAATACATAGTCAGTGTATTAAGACACTGAATGCTACCAATAATCATCACTACTCTGTAGTCTACATCTACTCAGCCACACTCTTCAAAGTTCTACAGTACTGTGTATTCTGCAGTTTTCAAAAGTATTTACCCTTCCCATTTTACATATAGTTGCGGTTTATATCTTAAGACAATTTAATGTGAACAGCATCTTGAACAAGCCAACCTAATCTAGAAGCAGCAGAGAGAGCAGAAAAAAAATTCAAATAAATTCTATACCAGAAATTATTGATAATAACCTCTTTATCACTGAACTGCTTTTGGGGTGACGTTTGTTTGCTTTTTTCCCCAAATCTTCTCTCCCTCTTTTCAGAAAGCTAGATCACCTGCTGAACAACCCTTGTCTCTTACGAGTAATACCCTGTTTCTAAACATAGAGAAAAAAACTCTCATTCAAGACTGGAGGGCAATATAAAACGGACCTATGAAATACTGCACATGAGAGCTGCCAGTTGACAAACACATATTCTGAAAGGGATGTTACAAAAGCAGTTCTAAACTAGATCACAAAATTAAAGAACGACAGAATGGTAGGGGTTTGAAGGGACCTTTAGACATCACGCAGTCCAACCCACACCTAGGAATATCCAGGCAGCTCTTGAAAACCTCCAGACAAGGAGACTCCACAACCTCCCTGGGCAGCCTGTGACCGGGCTCCCACACCCTCACAGTGTAATAGTTTTTCCTTATGTTTAAATGGAACTTTCTGTGTTCCACCTTCTTTCCATTACCTCTTGTCCTGTCACTGGATACAATAGGAAAAAAAGGGATGCACTAACCTCCTGACATCCACCATTTAGATATTTGTAAACACTAATGAGATTCCCCCCTCAGTCTCCTCTAGACTAAAGAACCTCAGTTCCTGCAGCCTTTCCTCCTAAGAATGACATTCCATTTCCCTCACTGTCTTGGTAGCTTTGCAATGGACTCCCTCCAGCAAGTCTCTCGAGCTGGGGAGCCCAGAACTGGACACAAGACTCCAGGTGAGGCCTCATCAGGGCAGAGTAGAGAAGGAGCAGAACCTCCCTTGACCTGCTGGCCACACTCTTCTTGATGCATCCCAGGATGCCATTGGCCACAAGGGTACATAGCTGGCTCATGTTCAGTTAGCTGTCAACCAGAACTCCCAGGTCCTTCCCTGTAGAGCTGCTCTGCAGCAGGTCAAACCCCTGGTAACCTGCATGTTTCTGATTGCCTTCAGATCGCTCAGAACCACATTACAGCATACCAATGACTCAAAGAGAAAACATTAACACATGTGCATTGGAAATAATTGCAAGTGCCTTTGGAAGTATAATTAGAAGTAAAATTTACAGACTGAATGAGTCTGTAACTAACTTCAGAAAGTCAATGCATGACTATCACTTACTAAAATACTGCAGGCAAAATTACATAGAAAAAAGCAGTAATATTTACAGATTCAAAGTTGTAAAGGAATACACTTAACGTGACCAAAGCTATCTTTCAAGCCTGATTTAGCTGAATTAATTTTAGTTTGCAATTGTAACTTCAAATAACTAAATGACAACATTTATGGCAACAAATGGTATACATTTTTCTATGGACACTTGCTTTGTAAATTGCCTGGAAAAAGTGATCCATTATTTAATGTGCACGTATGGAGTTAATATTCAGTTGATGTAATTCACATGCCTAAGGACAAGTTGAGTAACTTTTGAGAAGCTCAGTCTAAAACTTTCCTGTTATTCTATATTTTTACCTTAGTAGTTCCATAATTGTTTATGTTCCAGAAGAGACAAACTGCTTTAAGTTGTGGGTTCCTATAGAATTAGCAGAGCTCTGCTTACATACATCTGTCGGTCAAAATGATAACTTTTAACTGTCATGCCTACTGCATGGAAGACATCATGGAAAAGCTTCCCATCCCCTTCAAAAGGTGGCACTTCATCAATAATAGCCTCTAAATTTGCTCCTGATGACAAGGCAAAGCACTAAATGCTTCCCTTTTTGCAGAGTGAATAAATACTTTGGCCTCAATATCTGCTTGGAAAGGTAATACCTTCTTATCTATGTTGTAAATGCAAATCAATATAGGAAAATTTATTGCCTCTTTTCAAAAGTTTGACAGGTGACAAAAGGTCACCTCATGTATATGACCTATCATCATTACTGTCAAGGCACAACAGAGAACGTAACAATGCACAGTGGAGCCAAGTACTAAAATGTTTGCAGCTTCTCTTTCCATTGCTAAATGTCCCTATGTGGCGGTTTAGCCAAATGTCTGCCAAGTCATAGTATCACTCCCCCTCCTAAACTGGAGAGGAGAGACAGAGAGAAATGTAACGAACGGCTTGCAGTGATTTGAGATAAGGAGAGAGAGATCGCACAGCAATTAGTGTCACAGGCAAAACAGACTCAAGGGTTGACTTATTAAAGGAAGAATAAGAGCAGGGAGATGAGAAATAAACTGAATCCTAAAAACACCTCCTCCCACCTCTCCCCTCTTCCCAGGACTCTCCTTCCTTCTCCTCTAGTGGTACAGGGGATGGGGGTTGTGGTCAGTTCATTACAGATGGACTTTGCTGCTGCTTCTTCTCAAGGGGAGGCCTTCTCACACTTCCCACTGCTACACTGTGGGGTCCCTCCCACGGGAGACAGTCCCTCACAAACTGCTCCAGCATGGGGCCTCCGATGGGGGTAGCTCCTCATACCCAATGTGGGTCATCCACCAGGAGAAGAGCTGTTCAGGTACCAACTGCTCGGGCCCACGTCCCTCACGGGATCACAAGTCCTGACAGCAAACCTGCTCCAGCGTGGGCTCCTCTCTTCCTATGGGCTCCCAGGTCCTGGAAACATCCAGGGACTTCCTCCAGGATGTTTCCCACAGAGTCACAGCCTCCTTCAGGCATCCCCCCACTCTGGCGTGGGCTCCTCCACNTGGCCCAGGCAAAACCACTACACCCTACCATCAGTGGTGTTCTGAACTTTTAATGCAGACTTTCCTGTCACTGGAGATTGTGGATTTTGTGAAGTATTTGATAGTAGTTTGTGTTTCAGTATTGAAAATTTATTTGAATTTTGACCTCCACATGAAAAGAATTTCAGACATCTTAATCACAGAACTTATTCTTTTTTCATGCAAAATTTTGCTTCTGAAACAGTAATAATGTAAGAAAGACCAGAGGTTTAACTAACGGTTGCCAGGCTGTATAAACTTGGTATGCCAGAAAGGTAGAGCTGTTTCAAAGAAAATGCATTTTATTTTAGTCTGACGTTAACAATACTATCCACATTTTAAAAAAAAACACAAAAAAAACATTTATATGACACTGTTCTTCTAATGTTTTCTAGGGAAGAATCACAACTGTGTTAAAATTTGTCATGGTACCTTATATGGACAAACTAAAACAAATTCTATGCAATTATGGCAAGGTATTTTACTGATAGGTATTCCTCTGAAACAGCTGTTCAGATTTTCTGACTTGATGTCTTTCTCTTAAAATCTATTTCTGGAACACAGAAAATTGATTTACTGAGAATACTTTTAAAACATTGAGGAGGCATTTCAAAGTATGTACTTAGTTTCCAAATTAATTAATCCTGCTTCCAGATTCTGGAAAGATATCCAGAGTGTAAATCAGTTTATTTTCTTTAAAAACTTAGCAAACTCACCTTGCCAAAACAGAGAACCAAAGGTTTCAGACAGATACATTTCAATTTCTTTTCATACATCATAAGCCAGAAGTCTCTTTCATCTGAAGTGCTTTATTAGTTTTAACTGCACTTCAAATTAAAAGCAGATATTTTTTCTCCTTTTCTTAAATAGATTCTGAACTCAATTTCTTGAAATTGGCATGAAAGATAGTAATACTAAAAAAATTTTGGCTTCCTGAGGCCTTAAAGTCATGTCCAGCTTCATAATCCTTTAAAAAATTAGCTTCCATGTGCATAAAACTTACCAGCTTCATTTTTGCACATTAAAAAAAGAGTACCTGGGGTATTCTGATGGTTGCTGGTCACAAAACAGACAATATCCTGAGACAGGGGACTTTTTAAGACTCCAGCGACAAAGTACATGACTTGTCTTCCTCTACAGATTAACAAATTCACTTGGATATGAAATTCAATACTACAGAGCAGAGTTTAGATCAGAATGAAATTTTCTTTAAATGCTCTAGGCAAATATTCCTTACTGTTAAACAGGTTTAGCAGCAAGTCAAGAAACTTTGCAATTGTAACCTGAAATCATAGAGGAGTAAGAAAGAAAGAAAACTCAGTGGGGAGGGGTATCATGTACATGAACTGTATAGATAAACTATGCAATGTGTAAAAGATTATTTATTTTCTTCTTCACATAATCTCAGCGTCCAATAAATACTATAGAAAAATATACAAGAAAAAATAACTAGTGGATGAGAAGTGAAGCTAAATTGTAACATTGACTTTCCACACAGATATTTCAGCATCTAAAAAAGACTACTCTCGGACCAAATTCCACCATCCCAGTTTACAAAACCGAACCTTAAAATATCTTCTTAGTATTGATTCTAAAGCTGTATATGTAAAAGTGAAGTTTACAGAAAACACAAACCTAACTGAAATTATACTGTAATTTCTGCCCAGCTGCAGTAACAAACTGGCTTAACTGATGACCTCCGATGCCACTCCCAACTTTTAACAAACTACAAAGAAAGCCTGTAAAATCATAAAGTTACGGAAAGATTCAGTTGATGAGAGTACACAATTGAAATCATGCTTGTTTTCCTGATAGGTGCTTTGATTTATTTTACAACATATTTATCTTACAACATATTTATCTTAGTAAAGACAAACAAAAAAAGCAAATAAAATTCATGTCATGATTATGTTGAAGAGTACTCAACAGATACTCTGTATGTACAAAAGTCAGCACTTAAATTCAAGTAATACTGACTAATTACAGACAAACATCTGAATTTCACTTGAATTTTTTAGTTCAATTGTTACACAGGTAGTCTGCAACAGTTGATTTTTGCATGTTCTCACGAGGTAAAAGAGACACTGCTTGTTTTGGACTCAAATATGTTTCTGTGGCCAATATGCAATGCTATTTCAAATCTACTGCCCATCTAGTGACTAAAACTTTATTCTTGTCACCTGGCCAGCAACTGAATAGGAAGCTGAATCCAGGTGCAAATGTCTTAAGATCCTCCTACCTACTCCAACAAATTCTCTGATTCTTGAAGTCTGCCCTAAGAAATGGAGTCTTTGGTAGATGACTCCTCTACAAAATCATCTGCTATGGGATCCAGCAAACTATTTTGCAGTCCTGTTCTAAGTGGTGCAGCGACAGCATCTGCTAAAGTATGATATACTTCCAGAATACAAATGCTTTGTAGGATAGGGAAGCAAACTTCTCCTCCTTGTTTTCTTCAGGACATATGGTTGTCATGCCAACAGTTACAGAACAGCAGGCTGCAGCGACAGCTAGTGATGAAGCCTGTTTGTGTCTTACAGCTTCCTTGGAAGGCTGTTACTGAATTCCAGGTCCTTGAGGGCAGCGGCATGATCTCACTAAACATTTTATGTCCTTAGGTTTGTCTTCTGTTAATTATTTTGTCTCCAGTTTCCAAACTCCGGTACTACATCTCCTAGCAAGAAGACAGCTGACATATTTGGTCAGTACACATGCATACAATACAAATCTTGAGATGTGGCGATCTGCCATGACCTTAACTGAACCTTTCAGCATTGGGTGTGTCAGCAGAGGAGTCAAGGTCTACCTAAAAAGGAGCAGGTAGCTGATGTCCACAGTCCAAGTTGTGGCTGCTGATTAAGGAAAATCTCAAAAAAGATGAGATCTTGTTAACTTCCCTAAGACACACAGGAAAATGAGACAACCCAGTTGAGGACTGGTTATTCATACTATGAAACCAACTTACTGATCAGAATTTACTGATAAATTTACTGAATCATTTTTACTCCAGAAAAGCTGTAGTGTTTTATCTGGGCCAGGTTTTTTGAGACTAAACAGGTGGCTTCCTTAAACAAAAGAGTTGCCAGAAGCTTCCCCTGTAGCTGATAGGGATAGGGCCAATCAGTTCTAAGATGGACCTGCAGCTGACCCAGGCCTGGCCAATTAGTGATGGAGGTAATGCCTCTGTGATTAACATATTTGACAAGAAGTTGGGCAGTTGCTAAACTGCAGCAGCAACAGGAAGTGGGAATGTGAAAACCTCTCTGCAGACACCAAGGTCAGTGGAGAAGGAGGAGGAGGTGCCCAGGCACTGGAAGAAATATTCCCCTGTGACCATGGGGAGGCAGCTGTGCATCTGCAGCCCATGGAGGACCATGGGGGAGCAGAGATCTCCCCCCAGCCAGAGGATGATTCCACCCTGGAGCCTTCAGGGTAGATGCCTAAAGGAGGCTGTGACTCTGCAGGAAGCTCACACTGGAGCAAGGACCTGGCAGGTCCTGGGAGTCTGTGGGGAGAGAGAAGCCCACACCAGAACAGGTTTGCTGTCAGGACTTGTGATCCTATAAGGGACTCATGCTGGAGCACCTCGTTCCTGAAGGACTCTTTTCCTTGTGCATGACCCATGTTGGGGTAGCGTGTGAAAAGCTGCACCCCATGGGAAGGCCCTGTGCTAGAGCAACTTGTGAAGAATTATAGCCCATAGGAAGGACCCACTTTGGAGAAGTTCATGGACAAATCTCTAGTGGGACGGGACCCCATGCTGTAGCACTGGGAAGTGCAAGGAGATCTCCCCCTGAGAAGTAGCAACAGCAAAGTTCATCTGTAATGAACTGACCAACACTCCATTCCTCACTCTGTGCTGCAGGGAGCTGGGAGGAGGGACAGTCCTGGAATGAAGGAAGCGTGGGGGAGGTGTTTTGAGATTTGTTTTTATTTCTCATTTTCCCTACTCTGTTGTTATTGTTTATTAATAAACCATTTCTCACCAGGTTGAGTCTGTTTTGCGCATGATGCTAATTGCTGAGTAATCTCCCTGTCCTGATCTCGACTCACAAACCTTTTGTTATATTTCTCTCTCTCTCTCCCCTGTCCCGTTTAGGACGGGGAATGATATTACAATTTGGTGGGCATCTGGCACCCAGCCAAGGTTAAACCATGACAAAAGCCCATGAGAAGATAGTTGTGAAGCTATAACAGCAGCCACATAGTTACCTTTGGAGAGTTGAATGATACAGAACATGGGTAAAATAGTGTCTTATGCATTACAGTTTTAATCTTAAATCAAAACTTACTGTCTCTTCCATTTTTTCCAGTTTTACTGACATAAGATGTTCACATGAAATTACTAATTAAAAGTTTTCATGCAACATGCATGTTACTGTTGCAAGTTACAGTGACAAAGCCAGAAGTTATAAATGCTTGTAAACTATCTACCACAAATATTGTAAGATATTATATATAGTTTAACATTCTCTTGAAACTGTTGTACAAGATTATTATCACTTCTTCTACAGCATTCTAGAGATGTCATTAAAGACAAACACTTAAAATTCTCAAAGAAGACATGAAATTATTGGTGGTGGCAGACCAATGGAACTCAGCTTCCACTCAGGTGGAAAGGGACTGTTTTAAACATACACACATACAAACACACACAAAGTAAGATCACAAAAAAAATTTATAATACTTGACCCAGGTTTCAAGGTCCAGCCAACAGAAGTAAGTTTTTGCTGTCAGGACTTGTTGGGCAGTTGCTATCTGTACCCACATAAGCAGTGTTATACTGCTTATGTAATGTAAATGAAGAACTGCTAAGGAACTGTTTTTAGAACAGGCCTTAACGTCTCTTTATCAAAGGGACCAGTGCTTTTCAGTGGTTTTAGTGTCTTTATGAAGACAGAATAGAAAGTACACCTACTAAATCTTTGACGAATATCAACCTGACCAGAAGTTCACCTGAGGCCAAGCTTAAAATTCAGAATAATTTTGGTGTAGAAAACTTGGATATCATGCAACAAGGCCATAGGCTACATTCTCTTACTAGGAAGGAATTACCAACTATACAAAACATAGTTCTAAAAAACTAGTGAGGAAGTAGATCCACAGAAAAGAATTAAGGGCTTACACTGGATCAAAAATTTAATATGAGTCAACATATTTACTGTCAAGAATATTAAATAAAGGATAGTGAGGCCTAAGTATCCTAGAAGTTATGCAAAAGAACACCTCCTTCTTTAAATGAGGCTGCACCAGGAATTTTCGTGCCTAGCTTTTGACCAAACTTTCAGAAAGACATCAGTCACACCTAGAACATTTACAGGAAATCAGTGAAAACCATCAAGAGATATAGAAAACAGGAACTATGGGAGAAGACTGAATTGAGCAGTTGTTCCTAACCTCTAAGGGTTGACTGAACAAAGAAACAACTCTTCCATGACATAAAGAAATAAAAAAAGAATGGTAGGAGCTTGTTCTGCCTGACCAGAATGGTTAGAAGAGAAAGTTACTGGCTTAAACATCCCTAAGAAAATTCAAATTAAATATCAGGGAAAGCTGAACAGTTGAATAGCTTCCCCTGTGGACTTAAAATTCACCACCAGGGAAAGCCTTGAAGAAAGATCAGATGAACATCTATTATAAATTACACAGGACTAGCTGATTCCACCCTGAGTAGGAAGATGGATTTGAACATTTTTTGATTTTTTTAGTACTGCCATTTTTCACTTAAACATAAATACCAGAGCCAACTGAAGATACAACATGCAAGTCAAAGCTAACTTTTGTTTCCAGAGCCAGAATATTCGATCATAAAAATAATTAGCTTAAAATGACTGAGTAGATACACATTCTAATGCAAGCAATTCCACTGTATGAAAGGGTAAATGTTTAGAAATCCATATGGGAGATACACTCTCACAAATATGACATTTATAACTGAAGAAAGTAAGATTTCCATGTATATTTAGCAAATCATACACAAGAACTGCACTGTTCATTTTGTCGTTAAGTCAGTGATTATTCTGTAACAAAACTTACTCTGTCTAACAATGTAGATCAGTTTTGCACATACAGTACCGTATCTGTATGTTTTGGAAATCACAACATCATCAAATTTTCTGGTTTTGAAAAGACTTTCTAACAATAAATCCTCACTTCCTTACCTCCTTTGTTACTGTCACTCTGAAAAGGCACACACATCAGAATTCATCATATGAATACTTCACAGGAGAACAGCAAGAATTCTCACATAAAAGAAAACTACAGCTTTGGTGTGAGTAAAGTTGAGACTCTACTTTCAGTTCTTAAATTTAGGTAATTTATCAAGGGTTTTGATATTGAGAGAGTCAAGAAATGCTCGTGACTTCAAAGTGAAACATCACGAGAGAAAGAAGACTTACATGAAAGTTTCTAAATTCTGAAGAGAGTTAATTTCAGGTACTTGAAAAAGCAAAAAAATTACTCTCTTACACTACAGAAAGCTGCAATATACATTGATCACTGGTCTTCTCCACAATAAAAGAATTCTTTGTGTATCTTACAGATATATATAGATATACTATGAAAGTGCCTAAAGACCTAAGAAGTATGTCAAGATAGACAATAGAATGGTTGCAATAGGTAGCTATTATACTCTTGGTTCAGCATTTAGCAACATTAAAACTGACTTAAAGCTTAAAACTTACTTTCACCTTCCCCACAGCAGCAAAAGCTGAATAATAAGGATACTTAGGCCTCTAACGAATACATAGTGCTCTCCTTGATGCAACTGTATAGTCTTCAAACAGAAAAAAAACCCACACAAATAAATTTCAACCATAAAAAACCCCCAAAACAACAAAAAACAACCTACCCTCAGCCACTGTTTCTCTGTGAGAGCATCACTGTAGTCCACATCCCTCCGTTGACGGGATCCTCTTCCAAATATTTTCTCTTCTTCCTCTTCACACGTAAGCCTTTCAACTTCAGCATCATCCTTAATAATCCAGGATGGTAATTCATCCTCCTCCATCAAGCGGGGCTTACGCTTGGGGTTTCTGGCATCCTCCCTGCGACGATCCATGTCCATGCGCTGCAATGGCAATAGGGAAACGATTAAACACATTTAAGAGCAAATATTAAGTGAATCATGGAAGTTACTGGCTATCTACTCACACTTGGAACTTTAAACCAAGTCCTTCACAGGTACTTACCTTTCACAATACTAAAATGCAACTATAAAAAGAAGCTACACTTGATGGCTGATTTTTAGTCTTTGCTACTCTATAACTAGCTTCTACTGAAGTAACTGAGACACACAGTAGTGAAGTGATATAAAATAGATCACATGAACACTTCTTCTTTTGCACAGATTCTGTTGCTTCTTTCTATTCATAAATGTTTTCTTCCAACACTAATCATTTCTTGATAACATTCCCATAATATATTATTACTACATAACTAACAAGTACCTAGTAACACACCAGCTTTATGAGACTGAGTATCAGAAGAAGAAATTTAAAAGCTGGTACTGGAAAAGAGCAATCAAAAAAGAGAATTAAGAAATCCAGAAAAGAGCTTGTATACACAATGCCACAAAGCCAACATGCATAAACCACTGAACTTTTCCTGCTCTTACCTGAAGGACTAGGCAAAAATCAAAACACACACAAAAATATCAGATAAAAATTACATCAGATGTTAAAAATATTAGAAGTGAATGTTAAGACTTCAAGCTGAAATTGAATTAATCACATAAATTGTGCTAAGCAACTACATCAGAAAAGAGATATGGATACTCAGAATACACTCTCACGACCCACTGCAGACTCACCAGTGAGGTGTTTTATAATCCTCACAGAGAAGCATCTACCTCTCTCTGTTGACAATATGCTGGTCCAAGCTCCTATGGTCCTGTGAATCTCATTTGCATTTTTTAAAGTATCCCAAATCAGATAATGTAAATAGCCTTTTCAAACAGGCTCTTTGAAGTCTCATACTGTATTTAAATGCTCAGTAATCAGTTGCCAAGCACAGAAAACAAACAGGTGGCCACCAAGCATTTAATTTTCGAATCTGAAACGCCAACATAAATAGACTGGCACAGAATCGTCTGTAGCATCACAACAGGCTACTGTTTTGGCCATTTGTAAAAAGCATTCTCACTTATGTGTAGAACTCTCCTTTGTGTACATTATGCTGCACTTACACATGACACCAACTGGACATGTCACCCTTTTACACTCCCAGCCAAGACACAGACATGCATAAATTCAGAAGCATTCTCTATCTATAGGGGCAGCTCAAATATAGCCAAACATAGGGAGGCTTAATGCTGACATTGCTGATTATGTTAAATGTTCTCTTATCTTGGCACTTCTCAAATACACACATCATCAAAATGCTGCCTCAGGCACAGCATCTTACAAGTGGCCATCATCTTATCTGGCACCCCAATAACTTCAAACACACTGAAAAGCAGAATGTAACATGCATGTCTTCAGTCTGCAAGTTCAATGACATTCAAAAAACAACTATGTGGGTTTTCCCCATCCTTCATTACTTCAGACAATGATGAATGGGCTGTATAGCTTTCCATATTTCACCTTTAAAGAACATCTCATTCATCCTTAATTCATTTTTAAAAAGCTCTTGTTCAAGCTGGACATGTGGCTTTGTTTGTTGCTAACTTGGTAACTACCAAGCTGCACTAAGAGAAGGCCCAAATGGGTTAGAAGGGATAGTTTCTCTATTATTTAGCAGAGAACTTGAAGTGAATGCTGAAATTTCTTTTTCTTATGTCCATGTTTCTATTTCTAAGACAAAGACTGAATACTAAGGTAATGTATACTAAAAGTTGTTTTCTAAAAAAAAAAAAAAAGTGCTTGTTAAGGAAAATTAAAGACGCTCTCAGATGAGGTGTAGGAGATATAAACAGATATTTGTTTTTTTTCTTATGATATTATTCACACCATTTTATCTCTAGGGTCCTTTATTTCCATGTCTTACCAAAATATGTATTTCCCAACCATCTTTACCTTACTTTATTGTAATTAATAAAGTAGTTGTATTTACACTGTCCTCAATGGATCTTAAATGTTGGAAATAAAAAAGTCCTACGCTACCAATGCTTACACAAAAGCAAAGACTTGAGGGCACACTCAAGCCCTAATATTTCCAGTACAGAAAAACCACAAAGCACTGCTGTCCTGTGAACTGTGATTGATTATCTTATTTTTTCAAATTATAACTAAAACAGTCCCCAAAGAAACTACTCAAGCCACTCAGTGCAAAACCAGTAACACACAGTTCCTTCTACATTGCTATTTTGGGTTCAAGGAGACAACTGTTTCAGAACAACTGGAGTACTGGCACCTATCTGGCCTTGCACTGAATCTTTAAGTAAACATAACATTAAAAATAACTTAAAAAAATTCCATGAAGAGTAACAACTGTTGAAGAATCCTATTATGATAAGAGTTACACAGATCATGTTGAAACACTGACTTTTCTTGAATATTTTCTAAACTTCAGTACTATCTGATAAAGTGCCATCATTTGCAATGACTGCAGAAGTAGGACAGTGTGAAGTTTGGGAGTATTTAGGGTTTTTACAAATTTGTATGTATGTGGAGCCTTTAAAAGTCAGCAGAATAAAGTCCACTTGCACACATCCTCTTTCTGAGCAGTATATTTATCTCTAAAGCTACATTTCAGGATCTATGCCAAAGAATACTTTTAATCTGAAAAGCCATCAAGCTTCTCAAGAAACTGATCTGCTCTCCTCCTTACTGTTTTGGACCTGCTCACTTTACATAAGCAAAACACAAGTTTTTACACCTCTAAGTCCAGTTAAATGAACACACTAAACCACATTTTTCTTGGATACTGCAGTTTGCCGAATTCTGATTGCATCTACACAACCTTAACATAGGTAAGTATGAGGTGGCACAGATACCAGAGAGGTAAGGAAAAACACAAATCTCTTTCTGTGCTCTTTCTCTGACTAAGCAAGACCTCAAATATTGATAAGAAGACAAACAATCTCAACTGGTCAACTGAGTTCTCAGACTTTTCTTTCATAAAAGTGGAAAATAAATCACAGAATCTCAAGGGCTGGAAAGGACTTAAAAAAATTATCTAGTGCAACCTCCCAGCCAGAGCAGGCCACCTAGAGTAGGTCACACATGAGCTCATCCAGGTGGGTTTTGAATGTCCCCAGAGAAGGAGACTCCAAAACCCATCTGGGCAGCTTGTGCTAGTGCTCCAGCACCCTCACAGTGAAGAAATTCTTCCTTGTATTTCTTTGGAACCTCTTATGTTCCAGCTTGTACCCATTGNCCTTACATCATAAGGCAGATGCTCCACTCCATTATCTCAGTGGCCCTCTGCTGAACTATCTCCAGCAGCTCCATGTCCTTCTTGAATTGAGAGGCCCAGAACTGGACACAATATTCCAGATGTGGTCTCACAAGGGCAGAGGGGAGGGGCAGGAGAAACTCTCTTGGCCCATCCCCCTTCTAATACTCCCCAGGATGACCCTTGCCTTCTTGGCCGTGAGGGCACATTGCTGGCTCATGCTCATCCTGATGTCCACCAAGACCCCCAGGGCCCTTTCTCCTATACTGCACTCTACAACAGTTCATTGCCCAGCCTGTACTGGTTCTTCTTTCCCAGATGCAAGACTCTACATGTGCCCTTGTTGAATTTCATTAGATTTCTCACTGCCCAGCCCTCCAGCCTGTCCAGGTCTCCTTGAATGGCAGCACAGCCCTCTGGTGTGTCAGCCACTGCCCCCAGTTTAGTATCATCAGCAAACTTGCTGACAGTGTCCTCTGTTCCCTCAGCAAGATCATTAATGAATAGATTGAACAGTACCAGCACTGACCCCTGAGGGATTCCATGAGATATAGGCCTCCAACTAGACCCCGTCCCACTGAGCACAACTCTCTGTCGTCTTCCCTTCAACCAGTTAACAATCCACCTCATGACCTGATGATCCAGTCCACNTCCGCTCCTTCTTCTTGCCCTTTGTGAAGACTGGAGGGACATTTGCTCTCCTCTAGTCCTCAGACACCTCACCTGTTCTCCACAACTTGGTGAAGAAATTCTTCAAAATTATTTCTTAGCAATTAGTACTTAATTGCACTGTTTCTGTCTTAAATATTTTCAAACCTCTCTTTTTCAATAGCATGTTAGCTTTGAATGTTCCAACCTGCTATACTCTTTATCCTTCCCTAAAAATTTTCCTATAAATTAATATGAAAACTGCAAATTCATTCCACACAGTGCTAAAACTGTCTTCAATCTATGTCTCTGAAGCATTTTACTGAAAGGCCATTAATAGCCTTCAGAATTTATGCAAAGAGATGAAGTTGCAGAAATTTCCTTCAAACAGACATAAACTCTTAGCTACTTTCAGTCCATGGATGAGTTCTTTCCTTCTGGGTCTGAAGGAGATCTATCAAGAAGGTTTTTCCAACAGCAAATCCATTTTTACAGAACTCACATACTTTCAGCCAATAATTCAGCTGAAATTATTCATTTTGAGTTTTAGATTGAATGGCTGCCTCTTGGTTTCTGCTATGTACATCTTTTTACATCTGTCTCATTGAAGGGAAGTTTAAACACAGGTGTCTGTAAGCTCTCATTTTCTTTGCATTCTAGCTTTAGAAGTTTAATTTTGTTTGAGATAAAACTTCAAAGAAATTTGGCACAAAAGGACTAAACCAGAAAGTCAGCAATAACAAAATGCATGTCCATGTGGAGATATAGCCTTTGCCAACTGTGCCAACTGAGCAACTGTCACTAAAGTAAAAGGGCACCTGCACAGTTGTGTAATAGTGAAGTTTTATAGATGCACCCTCGAGATGGTGGGTGATTAAAACCTGTAGTCCTGTCAATGGTTGTTTCTGTGGATATCACTTGATACATTTTCATTCATGCATATATGAATATCTGTCTTCTGCCTTGCAGAACAAAGAGTCTCTGTACAATTAGAGGAGATAGTGCTTTACCCTCAGTATTTAAGTACTCTCCTGTTTCTGTATCAGTGACTCTAAAAGGTCTCCCAGCAATAGACACTAGAAGGAAAAAGTCATGCCTACAATGATGCTTTAGTAATTATTCCATCAGTGTTGTATCAGCACTAACAAAAAAGGAAGTACTAATAAAAATGAATTACTTACATCTGAACCATTGTTATTAGCTCTACTTCAGTAACTCTTCTACAGTTGTAGCAGTGGAGATGCAGCTAACTTGGCCCTTGACAAAACCATCAGCGAACTTCAGTTATATCACAAATTAAACAGCACTGTCGGTCCACTAATTTACTATCCTGTTAAATTCCTTTAGTTGTCCTTGCCAATATCATACCCCACAAGCCAGAAGAAATGTTAAAAAAAAAGGATGTTGTAGAATTAGCAAGCCAAACTGCCATTATCAGTTTTGCACTGTAAATTTCTCAGGTTGTGCCGAACTCTTCTGCTAGATTGGCACTGCTCCACTATTCTGTCTGCAAGAATCCCTGAAGTCTATCTGTCATGTGAAAAACTCTATATTTAACTAGACTAGCCCTCTTTCCTCAGATAATGCAAGTAAACGGAAACAATATTTTTTTGTAATTCGACTGTCAAAAGTTTAAAGCCTTTGTTAAAAACACTAGAATAGAGGCTACTTATGATCCATATTAGCCTTACCATAAAGAGATCAAACTCCTCCTCACGTCGAGCAATCATCTGATTCAGAGTTTCATCATCAGGAACTTCATCTTCCTCCTGGTAATGTAGATGGATGGAGGTATTAGAAAAAAGCTACATGCAACTTGAAATAACAGCCTCCATCAGGTCAGTGTTGCACTGACCCTTCTTTAGTCACAACACGTGTGAAGCACTCAAAATGAAAATGAAATTTTTTAAGTGATCAGTGATTCAGAAGTAATGCAAAACAGACAGGAGACTATTTGGACTTAATATCGTCTTCATAAATTGAACATGAGGAAATGAGCAAAGACGCAACCAGGAAATTTTGGGTTGTGGTTTTCCTGGGTCAGAAGCACAGTTAAGAGTTTCAGTTAAAATACATGAATTTCCGTTCTGCTGTTCTACAGTACTCCCTCAGAAATACTGTTCTGCATTATGAGGTTTTTGCTGTTAAAAGCAAGGAGAATGGAAATGTCCTACTTAAACAAAAAAATTAAACATGTCATTGTACCAGAAAAAAAAAACCCGCTGAATCCCTCTTTTAACCATTATCTGCTTACAAATTGAGATGTGAACCTCTGACTTCAGACAAAATGAATTATTTCATAAAAACAGAAACAGTCCTTGGAATACAGTGTAGAATTAACTGTAGAATTTAACCAAAAATGTTAAGGCTGAACAGCTTTGGACACTCATTTTAACACAAGCAGAGTCCAACAGTGTTCAATTTCCCTCCCTGAATTACTTTGAAAGCATGTGGCACTTCAAATTGACAACAGGTCAAAAAAAACAACAAAACTATGGACTGGTTCTTATGTGGAGTTTACTGAAGCTACGTTATAGTATGCTCCAGTTCTACATTTTTTCATGCAAACTTATGTTTTGTACTTCATGAAATGGGAGTATATAAAATGATGCATATAGCACCCAAAAAACTAACATTCTGCTTTTTTTTTTGTTGTTGTTGCTGTAAAAGAAACAGAAATTGCCTTTATCTGTACTCATACATCTTATTTTCCTTCCACTGGCAAGACTTCTACACTGTAGAAAAAAATACAATTCTTATTAATGTAATTCTCAGTAACACCTCTATACTTCAATGTACGTTATCAATTAAGTTTTAACATGAATAAAAGCAACTGGGAATATGATATCGAGCTAGCTCTTCTCATTTCTAGTCAGTGCTCCTTCAATATTAAAGAAAAGGAAGTTATATGGTGTACAGAGAGGAAAAAAAAAAAGAGTACAGATCCCTTCCTCTATGATCACTGAAGAGTGTGACCCTTATGAAAGTTTTACATGTTTCCTGTCACCTCAGAGTAACTTGTGGCCTGAAAAAAAAAAAGAGATCCCAGAGCAGAAGCTGTAACAACGGTGTCTGCATTATCTGTGGTTAGTCTGAATAATTCTATTGCCAATCATGTAGGCTTGGCAGAAGAAAAATTTGCAAACACTGGTGCCAACAACAAAAAAAAAGCCTTAATCAACAAGTTCTTAATAATGACCTGTCCTTCATTCCTATTATTCTAAGAAATCTTTCTAAATACACAAATTACCTTTTTGCTTTATCTCATTCAACTAAATGAAAATATAGAGCAAAAAGGAGAGGAAAGAAGAAAGAAAAATATGAGGAGTTTTGATGTTGAATTTATGAGAACTACTAAGAAAGTACAAATAGACTATAGTGCTCTACATATAAGAGTGAAAAACTTTATATATAACTTTAAACTATGCTTAGCATCCAATATTTAACACAGCGGTCACGAAATAATATTTGTATTCAATGTGTCAGCTTGTACTTGCAAGTCAACAACAAATTAATATCAAAGACCAATATCAAATTTACATCAAACATAAATACATTAACATCAAATACTGATATTTATAACTTCTGAGATAGTACCCTTTTTTTGTCTCCATTTGATATCCAGATTTTCTTTCTAATGCAGTTGCAAGAAATAAACAACGCTTGTCCAGTTCAGGAGAGTACAAATTCAATCCCTTTTACTCCCTCATCAGTTTCAGTGTTTGGACGAAGTTTTGCATAGTTTGTTCACAAGCAAATTATACTTTACAGCTTCAGCTCCAGTCTGTTAAGAGTCAAGACTGCAATACCAATGCTTGTTTTAAAGACTGATGCTGGGTCACAGCAAGCAAAGCTCAGTTAAACCTGTGTTTGCGTCAGGATGGCAGATCAAGTGTATTTGAAGACACACAACAAGCAGATTGCTCTGAAGTAGTCTATGAAGGGCATGTCAAGTAGGCCTGAACTACAGCATTGACTTTTGAAACATTTTCAGATAAATATTTTCTAGTTTTAAAAACAAATCCACAGGCTTACTGTAAATATCTATTGGTTTGTAGTTCATTCCCTACTCATATAGATGGTGTTGACTGCTTAAGAACTACAGTTTTACTGTACAAATATGTATATGTATAAAATACTAATTTTGTTGGGGAGGTGGGATAAAGTCACTGCAGAATGGGACTTTTTGTATATGTGTCTTCTGTATAATTATTACATTTATACACTCTCTCAAATCTCCCAAATGTGGCTTTAATTCAAACGCAGAATTTTGCTCAGATTAAGAGCCTGCAGTGACAGGCAAAACAAGGGTTTTGTGGTTTAGGCCCAGTAGCAACAAAGCACCATAGGGCTTCTTACCCCGCTGTACCACCAAGGTGAGACTGAGAGAAGAACCAAAGGAAATGATAAAACTTTGCAGGTCAAGATAAGGACAGTTCAATAGAACATAAGAAGAATATAAACAACAGCAACAATAATACTAATGAATGTCTGAAGTGAGTGATGCACAATGCAATTGCTCACCACCTAGAACCCAACACTCAGCTCCTGAGCCAGGATTCCTCCTTCCCTGACCAGCTCTCACAGTTATACACTAGGCATGACTGTCATATGGTATCAAATATCAAGATGGCTGGATCAAGTCAGTTGTCCTGGCTGTGCCCCCTCCCAGCTTCTTGTGAAAATTAACCCCATCCCAGCTGCACCCATGAAAACGGTGTTCACCATTCCACAATCACGATTCCGGAGAACACAATGAAAAGGCAACGACATACAGTGATTCTATATCTTCACTTCCCACTATTACAAGGAACAATTTGACAACTGTTTTTTAAACAGCTAATGTGTTTCTTGAAGAGAAGGTAACCACAAGTCCAAGTAGGACATGGCATCAGAAAGAAACAAGTTATTTTGTTAGAACCTCAAAGTGGATCTTAACTCTTAACCAGGATCCAAAAGAAGCACAGTAAGCTGAGCCTTTCTTGACTGAACCTAGGTAGTGCTAGTTGCTTAACAAGTCTGAAAATCACATTACCTAGTTAAACTGGATTTAGGACTTGGTTTACAATTGGTTTTACAATTTTTTGCCAAAATTCTGAAGGAGCGGAACGGGTTTAAGTTACAATGCCTAATTCTAGACTAAGGTTTTGCCTAATTCTACACTAAGATTTAATCGTAATGTATTACTGACACCACACAAAATCACAAAAATTAAATTCTTTCTCTGGCTGGATGTTAACTTCAAAATACAATCTTTGTAACTCACAAAACAAATGACTCAGTTCTTCTTAAAACATCTTCTTACTGTTTATTTCTAAGTATCTTACCTCATTTTCTTCTTCATGCTCCAGTATAGCCTGTAGGAAGGCTCTCCTTTCATGGCTTGAAGATTTCTGATCAAACATTCCAGCCTGAATAACCTTCTGATCGACATTCAGCTTATACTTTGCTGCAGCAAGTATCTTCTCTTCCACACTGTTCACAGTGCACAATCGCAGGACTCGAACTTCATTCTGCTGACCAATTCGGTGAGCTCTATCTTGGGCCTGCAAGTCCTTTAGGCAAAAACCCCAGAGAGTGATTTATATTTTAAGTCTGCTACAGAAATTATATCCTCCTTAAAAGACATTATAATGCTGAATCATTTTTGGTAAAAAAAGGAAGTACACAAACGACAGTCCACCACAATTCACATAGTTCATTTCTCCTTGTTTTCTTTCCCAAAACTGCCTTACAGGTAAACAGAAAAACTGAAAAAACACGGATATGCTCTGTAGAGTGTAACTGCAGAAAGCCAAAAACTTTTTGAAAGCATATGCAGTGACTGAGAAGAGTTGAATTTATTTATTAAGCTCATGGCACCCAAGCTTAAAGCAAAACATCTCTTGACTGCCAGAAAAGAAAGCAACAAAATTACTAGAAAAAAAAATGCATATACTTATCTAATAAAGGCTGTTATGTGAACCAAATATTATTTGTTCTGTTGAATCAATTTTTAACTTAGAATATTTGTGTTAAAGCAGTTTAAGTATGATCTTCCTGTTTGAAAGTTAATATATACAAGAATCAATATAACTATTTTTTGGTCTGGTGACTGCATTTAGAAATGGTGAAAAGGACACTGCAGATCATAGGTAAATAATTTCTTGTATTACTTCAAAATCCTATCTGTTTTCTTTGGGAAAAAGAGAAATCTATTAACTCTTACATTTGATCTGTTTTTACTTCAGCATAGTCAGATAACAAAAGCGTACCTAACCTCAAAACGCTATCAGATTTTTAATTTGCAACACAAAAATTTCTAAATGTAGAGAAAAAAAAAAACAGGAAATGAGTTTGCCTACTTCAGTCGAGCACTTTCTTTTGCCACTATTGTTAACTACTCCCTTCCCAAGCACTACATACAATGCAGCTCTGCAACCTAAAGGTGTATTTGAAGTCTGCATTAACAGTGGAGATGATGACTTTGTGTGATTAAGTATTCTCAGAAGTACAAGCAAATGTTTAAGCAAGGAAAAAAAGTTTCTCTTTCCAGAACCCCTCCCCCTCCTCTGCTTGTCAGCAGTCCTCTTTTAGCACACTGCTCATTACCATGAACAGATCCCTCCCATCTGCACAAGGGAAACTCCAAATCTTGAAAAGAAGGCTGAGAGGAGACATTGCTCTCTACCACTACCTGAAAGGAGGCTTTGAGAGGTGTGTGGTGGTCATCTCTTCCAAGTAACAAGGGACAGGACAAGAGGAAATGGCCTCAAGTTGCAGAAGGTTAGGTTCAAACTGGATACCAGAAAAAAAACGTTCCCTAAAAATGTTATCCAGCATTGGAATGAGCTGCCCAGAGAAGTGGCTGCATCACCATCCCTGGAGGTATTTAAAAGATATGTAGATGTGGGGCTTAGGGACATGATTTGGTGGTGCAGGTGGCAGTATTGGATTAACAGTTGGCCTCAATTATTTAAAGTTTTTTTTCTAATCTAAATGATTATATGATTTTGTAATTTAGCAATCTGCCTATTGAATACTACAGAAAATATTCTGTAATGTTTACTACATTGAGACTTCTTGCTATCTAACTGTTGAAATATGCCATACTCTGCATTAAATGTGTCTGTGAAAGTGATCTAAAGACAAACTGAAATACAAAGAATTAAGTGCTTTCTGACCTGCTTTGAAAACCTCTAAATATGCCCTGTATTTCTTAAGCCTTGATTTAAATTGGTCATCATTGCATCTACAGGAGATGTGGGCATTACTTTTACACGTGGCCATTGACTATGATGTGATTTGCATATATTTGCACAATAGCTGAATACACACAAATAGCTATGTGCTTCAGAGATACTTAAATTCTTAATTCTTTACATTCTTAAAAAAAGCAAAAGCAAGGCAGTAAGCCACAAAGACAGACGTCAGATACCTCTTCTGGCTTTTTTAAATGGCCAAAGTGGTTTGATACTGTCTTTTTCTCAAGATTTGTACTCACTACTAGCCACCTATACCAACAAAGTAACCTCTGTCTCAAATCAAAACTGCTCTACTCATATGGCTACTAATTTCTTGAGAGAGATGATCGGCAGAGTCTTTACAAAAATATTGCAACCTACCTACTGAAGATTCAAAATGAGGACTTTTTAACATCCTAAGAGTGAGTACAGTGACACAAATTAAGCAGGTCTGTAAGGCCTCTAGGTCTGAGGATTTCCTGAGACTCGAATAAAAAAAATATACACAAAAGTACTTAGCACTGATTCGAACCAAAACGTTTCCTGATTGTTGCAGTTTGCTTCACTAATTCCTCTCAAGGCAGCATTTCATGACTTACCTGGATCTATTCTTTTCACCCAAGGCTATTTGTGCAATTTAAAGAAGCAATCCAAAAAAAGCACCATGAATTCTTTGCACATATAATGAAGATAATTAAATAAAAATAACCTGGTGAGGATTCCAGTCACTATCGAAGATTATAACAGTGTCAGCAGCCTGGAGATTTAAGCCTAGCCCTCCAGCCCTTGTACTCAGCAAGAAGATAAAGTACTGTGACCCAGGTTCATTGAACTTCTTCAACAGAGCAGCTCGATCCTCTGATTTTGTTGTGCCTGAAAAGAAATTTTAAAAATACTCTATTAACAAAGACGTGAACCGAAACAATATAAACACAATGTCAGTCGTTGAAGGTACATATGGAAGGGAAATTTTAGCTCACTTGCTCTTTGAAGTCTCTACTTTTTCTGTAGTATAAATACTGGCCACAAACATTTTTTTGAACTATCACATTTAAGAGGCAGGCTTCTAAATACCTCTTTGAAATATTTCCTTAGAATTTTCATAGGTGGACTTTAAAATGTTGGTTAACGTTGTTATACCTTTTTGTGACTCACATAAATTTAAACTGAAGTTAATTTCCAGAAACAGCAGACAGCTCCAATCTTGATTAATGCCTTCTGGCCATGACAGCGTCAAAATTTTTTCTGAAGTTACTTATATACAGATTTTTCAAAATATCAGTGCTGGCTTTCAGAGACATGATTAACCATTACATGTACAGAAGGTTAAGTTCAGACGGCTGCCAGATGCCCACCCTGCCCACTTCTCTCACTTTCCCTCGATAAAAGTACAGTTGAGAAAATAAGATGGAAAAGCTCATGGGATGAGGTACAGGGAGTTTAATAAAAGCAAAAGTTGTGCATACAAGCAAAGTGAAAATAGGAATTTATTTACTACTTCCCATCAGCAGGCAGATGTTCAGACACTTCGTGGAAAGCAGAGCTTCAGCATCCACAATGATTATTTGGGAATACAAACTCTGTAATGAGAAATGTTCCTGCATCCTTTTTTTTTTTTTTTCCCCTCAGTTTATATCGCTGGACACATCCCTTTGGTCAGTTTGGGTCAGCTGTCCCAACTGGATCCCAACCTACTCTCAGCTTACCTATATGGGGACAGACCACAAGACTTGGGTAGAAAACACTCTATGTGAGAAGACAGACGTATAGGATTCAGGCCCTGGTTCTCATGGGGGACTTCAACCATTCTGACATTTGCTAGGAAGGTCACACAGCCAAGCACATGCAGTCCAGGAGGTTCCTGCAAGTGCACTGATGACACCTTCCTGTCACAAGTGGTTGAGGAGACAACAGGCAAGGGTGTGCTGCTGGACCTTGTGCTAAAAAAATGAAGTATGGTCAGGGATGTGAAGGCAGCAGGCTGCCATAACTGCAGTGACTGTGACATGTTAGAGTTAGGATCCTGAGTGGAAAAAGCAGAGCAGCAAGCAGGGTTGCAACCCTGGACTGCAGGAGAGATGAATTTAGCCTCTTCAAAGACCTGCT
>WBNH01000576.1:0-14797 GCA_013401255.1 Urocolius indicus
TGCGGGGTCCATCTTAGAACTGAGTGGTATTAAACCTGTCAGCGAGAACTTCTGGCAGCTCTTTATTTAAAGAAGCCACCCCTAAAGCTCCCCATTACCTAAACCTGGCCCAGGCAAAACTACTACAGATGCATACAAATAAATATAGTTAAAGAATAATCTTTACATCTGATAACACTTTGTACATTTCCATTCAAGGCTCCCAATACATTTATAAGCATGGATTTAACAAGTCCATTTTACTTGCTGCCCTAAATTGCCATCTTCAGTAGTTGAGGATTAGAAAAAATGTGGACAAATGTTCTCACTGTTCCTGGATAATGTTATTGTCTGTATTCACAACTGCGTAAAATGCTGTCTGTGTTTGAAAAAAAATTCTCACTTGCATAAGTTACTAATATGATTTGACTCCTCACAGGGATGTCTTGCATTGTTGCATCACCAACTGCTGATTACTACAGGAGGAGACATTGATCCTTATTATGCTCAAGGTCACATATATAGTCCGTGGAAGACCCAGGCATGAAGGCATCAGCAGGAGGTTTTAATTTCCCATTAGGCAAACTCAGTTGCAGTGCAAGTGATATTGCAATGGAATTAAAAGCCTGAGTTACGTTATAAGCTCAAACATGCCTGTGAGTGACAGGCATGGGATGTCTCTAATGATGAAGTCTACATTAGAAGAATAATTCAATCCTTAATTTAATGAGTCCTCAGTGATTTTTAACTTGAGGCCTCAAGGCATAAAAAATGACAGTAACATGATCTTTATGGAGGGAATCCTCTCCCAATGTTAAAAGAATAGACATGAATATCATTAGTGAAAAGTAAAAGAGTTAACTGAAAACATGCCATCAAGAGAAACACTAGAATTTAAAAGCAATTGCTGATAACTGCATTACTAAGTATAAACTTTCTCATGGAAATTAACTTATGTCAATCAATCTGATCTGACACTGTAACTGACATGTAGGTCACCTCTTCCACCAAAAGACTAATGTCTTTACTATTCAGAATCTGTACTAAGCTCAAAGAATAATAAATTATTTTACAGCATTGATGAATGTTTTAGTACAATCCTTTCGCCTTTCACCTTTCGCCTTTCACCTTCACAGTAAGGTAAGGTTCTACCTCATGAGCTAAAGAGACACTAATTACAGTCTACATGTTCATTATCATAGAATCATAGAATCGTTATAGTTGGAAAAGATCTTTAAGATCATTGAGTCCAACTACTCATAATGCCACGCCTATCACTAAACTAAACCATATCCCTCAGTGCTTCATCTAAATGTCTTTTGAATGTCTCTAGGGATTTTGACTCCACCACGTCCCTGTGCAGCTCATTCCAATGCCTAATCCTCTTGTTAAAAAAAGTTCTTCCTTATCTCCAAGTCTAAACCTCCCGTAACGCAATTTAAATCCATTTCCTCGTATTCTGTCATTTGTTACTGAAGAGATTGACTCCCACCTCACTACATCTCCCCTTCAGGTTCTTGTAGAGAGTGACTACATCTTCTCTCAGCCTTCTCTTCCTCAGACTAAACAACCCCAGCTCCATCAGCCACTGCTCATAGGACCTGTTCTTCTAGATCCTTCACTATCTTCATTGCCTGTCTCTGGACATGTTCCAGCTCTTCAGTGTCCTTGTAGGGAGGGGCCCAGAACTTGACACCTTCAACAAAATGAAAGAATTAACCAAATAAACCATTAACCAAATAAAAGAATCACATGTTATACTCATAGCACTGCTAAGTACAGATAAAGGCAGGTTTAATGGCTTCCTAAACAACCGTATGGATAGACATTCCATATCATTTATTCTGTTCATTTAAGTCTTTGCTATTTATACTGTATTTTTTCTGTTTTGATACCTTCTGAGAATGGATACTTTGTTTTACTTTAATCCATCTTGCATGAATGAGGAATGTAAATAACACAGTGTCAGGAAAACACTAAAAGCAAGCAGGCTTTGGTGGCATGCTCAACAGAGCTACTGCGTTCACCTTCTCTAAGATATGATGTAAATAGTGCCCAGTATAATGAAATCAGGACAGTGGCCAGTAATAAGATCATCCCTTAGTCTCCTCTTCTCTAGACTAAACAGCTCCAGTTCCCACAGCCTTTCCTCGTATGAAAGATGTTCCATTCCCCTAATCATCTTGGTGGCCCTGTGCTGGCCTCTCTCCAGCAATTCCCTGTCCCTCTTGAGCTGGAGGAGCCCAGAACTGGACACAAGACTCCAGATGAGGCCTCACCAGGGCAGAGTAGAGGGGAAGAAGAACCTCTCTTGACCTGCTGGTCACAGTCTTCTTGATGTATCCCAGGATGCCATTTATATTGATGGAGACAGATTACCCCAGTCATAAAAGGTTTTTGAGGCAATTTGCAGGGACTGACAAACTTCATGCAAGTTTTGAAGCTTTTCTTCTTTTCATAGCAATTTTAGTTTTCTTTCTGATGGTGCAGATGCAATAAACANCTCACTGTCCACTGATCCAAGCCACACTGCCTGAGCTTTCTGATGAGGATGTTACGGGAGACAGCATCAAAAGCCTTGCTGCAGTCAAGGTAGATATCTGCTGCTCTCTCTTCATCTAGCCAGTCAGTTATGCACTCAAAGAAGGCTATCAGGTTGATCAAACAGGATTTCCCCAGTGTATGGTGCCTTGAAGCCATGTGAGAGAGAATGCAATAGGGATAAGACAATAACTAAAGAGACATATTCTAAAATGATTTGTTTAGATTTAGTGGGAAAAGTTACTCTTTAAACTTTTGTAACATCAGAAATAAAATCTTGAAAATGAGCAAGTACCTGGTAACTTTCTGCTGTTCTCTCTCTGTTACACACACAGAATGGTAGGAGTCTCAAAGAGCATACTGACAAGACATTTACCACATTATTTGGTCTGTCTTGCAGCTTATGGACACTGTTCATCCTGTTATCTTTAAGTGTAAAAGAAGGAAAGATCAGACATGTAGTTAGCTGCAGAAGTTGGAAATAACAGAGATACTGTGAATGTGTCATAAAATCTTGCTTTATAACAATGGGCAGGAGGACAGTCCTTATTAGTTTGGTTTTATCAGATAGATGGCTCAAATGTCCTTTTTTTTTTTTTCCCATGCAAATATTTTGTGAGTGATACGTAACAACTAGCCTCACTGTATGTCAGGAAAGTTCTGTTCTCACTGTATGCGAGATCAGTTACATCAAAATCACAACACTGTTACAAGATCAGGCTATGGGTTTAATAGAACAAAAAATGAATAGGACATTTTGCCTGGCATGGTTATATTCACTTGGAATTAAGCTGTAGATTTCCAGCATGAATTTTGGCAAGAGACTTTTATCAGTACCAGAAGTCAAGCCCTTTCATTGAACATGAGAATGTCACAGATCAAATCTGGTGATTAGAAGAAAGCAATGGATGAAAGATAGATCAAGAAATGGTGCTTCCAAATGTTTTTTTTTAAAGTGGGTTTCATTATTGTTATATTTTGTTTGAAATTTCTGGCCACATAAGCTGAAAGCTTCTAGCTGCCATCAATATGAAGGAAGGTCTGCAAAGGTTGACAGACAGCCCACCTCCAAGCCTGGAGGTCACCTTTTACTCCCCTGGGAAGTGGTGGCCAGAGACCCCACACATATGAATGAAGACACCGTCCTGCAAAATTTAAACTCCATAAGTAACTTTGTTCATGGCACTAGATCTACAGGACAAGCTATGCTGCCAGTGATCAAAGTCATGAATGTAGTAGAAAGTTTGCATTTTGTACTCCCTAGCCATGTTGTTAGTGTTCAGTAAATAATTGATACCTTCATGCAAATGGATGAGGGTCTTCCATTCATGTGTCTGTAAAATGACAATAAGGATGCATTTCCTCACCCGATCAAGCACTATAGGTCCTACTGTTAACATAGTGATGGAGGTTACAAAGTTTTGCAAATAGTAAGCAGATCATCTGAGCAATTGAAGAGAAGTACAATCTTTTAGATATCTGACAGAGGTCAAGGTAAGACCTCAGGAGTGGTCAGATGACTAGCTGGAAGCAAGTCCTTCAGTTTCTGGATGAAGGCTTAGCAGTAGAGATGCTAATAGGGGAACAGCCTTGGGATGCTGCTTACAGGCAGAATGCCTGAACTGTTCAAACTCGGGAACGGGCTAGTGAGCCTAACGACACAAGGCTATGTTTGCAAGGTCACCCAAAAGCACTTCCTGCAGTCTTGTTCGTCCCAACTATGTCCCAGCTCCAAGCCAGAGTGACACATGCATGTCTGCTGTTCCTTTCTGTCCTGGTTCTAGTGGGAAATAAGCATAGTTACACAGGTCTAGGGGAAGCCAAAGGTAGGGGTATCCCAAAGGTTCCCAGCTTTAATTAGTGGGAAGACCAGAGATGTGAGGTGCTCCTGGTGCAGCAAAGCCAGAGAGAGCACTAGTGGAGTGATGAGCTGTACCCAGGGAAAGTGGAGTGGGTGCTTAACAAATATGAATTCTGAATTTGTAGTGGCACTAATTAGGCCAGCCATTTAAAAGCAAACAGATCTTAATATTTACCTTTGCAGCAGTTTGTGCAAACTCATTCAATATATACATATATTTTAGAAAGGAAATAACAGATTCTGTGCATTTGTCTCCTCTATCCTCCCCCATTCCCTGCTTTAATCTGCTTCCTCTTTTTTTTTTTGCTGAGGCAAGTGGTGTTGTCCTAGTGTTTTCTGGCATGGTCTGGGCAAGATGCTTTTCTATACAGTCTAGTCCTCTAAAGGAAACTTTTGCCAATTGACAAGAGTAGCTGTAAAGCTGCTTAACTTCTTGGAGGGAGAGAGAGGGGCAGGGAAGCACATTTAACAGCTTGAGAGCAAACTCTGTGAACAGTATGATCTCCAGACAGCAACTGGTTCAAAATTGTACTTGCATTGCCACTTTCGCAGTACTTTTTGTGCAAAAACCATATATTTTTTTACATTTACTTAAACCCAACTTGACTTGGAAGACCTAGAGTTTTAGGCATGTTTTAGGTAAATTAGTGATGGTAAGGAAAATTATGCAGCAGTATTTTGTTTTCTTTCTGTCCGTTTTGCATAGTCAAAAATTAATTTGGTACTAGTTTAGTATGAGGAGTCATCCACCAATCATATGCCAGAATTATTTTAACAGCCTCTGTTGTCATGTGACAAACATAAAACCTGCAGTTTTCTCTAGCACTGGTTTCATATCATCACTTAATTAGCAGATGATATTTAGGGCACTGTCATGTTTCTCCTGCCTCAAGCTGCTATTGATAATTTAGCAAAATGCTGATAATGAAGGATAAAAAACTTGCAAAACCTCAACATTTCTTAACATATTCTCATTTGACTTGCTAACTAATTTCTGATCTACCCTCAGTACAGTTCCTTTCCTGGCCTGCTGACAGTGGAAAACACCTTGGCTGCTCACATACCAGCAAGAGGAAGAGTTATTGCCTGTTGTAGAGCTACCAACAACTCAAGGTGAGAATGAGACCATAGGCAGCCTTCCAGACCTCCCACTTGGTACCCACAGTAAAACATTCAGTGTGCACACCACTTCTCACAAGTGGTGACAGAACTGAGTTTGGTCTCAGTCTTTCAAATACACTGTGAAGTTGTGTGAAACTGCCCATGTCTGTTTGACATCCCAATGGAATTATGAACAAAAATATTCACTGATTTTGTAGCAATCTTGGTACATTTTAATTGTTTTATATTGCTTTGCATCACTGTAAAATTTAGAGCAAAGCTGTCTGAGAACAGCCTGAGTTAACAAGGGTATCCTAGTGCATGAAAGTTTAAATTAAATCCCATTCTTCTGAGAGGCTTAAAAGGACTGTTTCTAGTCTGGTAAAAAAAATAGCTGGAGCTACATTGTTTTATGCTTTGTTAGAAAAAATAAGTTATTGTCATCTAGCCTAGGGAAGCCTCTGGGCATTTTGGTTTTGGTAAATTTTTAAAGCAACCAGTGAAGAATGATACGGCTCCTAAGTATGGAAAGAACAGAAAAACAAAAGCTTTGAACCTGAAAATAATGGTGAAGTCAGGAAGCTTAATGCTTTTGCTTGGCTGAATTGATTCCAAATATTCATTAGTCAAGGGGAAGTGTCCAGTACATCCACATTTCTTCACCTTAATGAACTGTTCCCCAGACCAATGCACAGAATGAGGTGCTACTTAATCTTAAGTAGGTAACATGCAAACCACTTAGCTACATTCTTCCAGGGGCCACCTGAAGGTCAGCAAAAATCTATTTTATGAGCAAGTATAATCATTATGGTTTGATCAGAAATGCTGTGGCCGTGTATAACATGTAAGTTTGCACAACCTGAAAGCTAATAACCACTGTGAAAGGCAGACTAAATTAATTTGGGATTAAAAGAATACTCACACAAGTCTTGAGCTTCCAATTGAATTCAAGTGCAGATGTGAGCTGCAAAAGACAATAGACTTTGTTTTTGTTACCCACATTGCATGTATAACTACTTTCATACCCTTTAGTCTGCTTTGATTATCCTTAAAACTTTGGTATTTCTTTAAAAAATGGCTTCCTTCAAATTTGAATTTTGACAAGTAAGCAAAAATATTACATCCTAAATGAAGATCTACTATGGTAATGTGCTTTCTGTTTGACTGAAATGTGATATAAAAGCTTGAGGAGAGAAGCTGCTGCACCTCTGTAAAGAGCCATTGATTTGATCTTTGCTTTGTTTGGAGATACACCTTTGTTGATTGTCATTTCAAGTAAGGTAGGAAAATTTGAACTGTTGTAGATCTTAGATAGCCATAGAGACAGCAGTAGTAACAATCCAATAAATTGGAAAGACTTTAAGGATTCTCAAAGGTAAAGCATAGTTACATGTAAATGCACATTCACATACACTTCAAAGTCTGCATTTTCTTCTCTCACATCTCTGTACTTTTTTTTCTGCTGGCATAAGCTAGAAAAATGTGATTTCAGTTTCTCAACTGCAAGTTGGACTGTGGAAAGCCATAATTTTGGAACAGTTGTTGAAATTAAATGAGGACTCAGAGCATAAGGATGAGGATTTTGCCTAAAAGAAGCAGCTACTCTTAAAAAAGGAATCCTGCAGCCATAGAGTTGACATCAATGCATCCATGCAGATTCTCCCCAAGGAGGCTGCTTCCTTCTTGAGCAGCAACTCTGCAGCTTCCCACATGGTGGATGACTGTACTCTGGAAGCTCCTCTCTGTGCTGCTCTGCTATGCAACATCCCCCGAGCAGGCCTGGGTCCATGGCAGGGGCAGCTCCTGTGGCGGTGTGAGCCTTCCCAGGGACACTGCCTTTGCTAGTGGTTGCACTGACAGAGAAGCCTCTGCAACCAGGGAGATGTCCAAGTGCTCTTCATGCAAGGACTAACGGTCAGGGAGAAAATGCATCAGATGTCCTGGCATGGGTTTGGTTTGCTCATAGTAAAGTGTCAATCAGCACATATACTTGTCACTCTGCTCTTAGTATGGGTTGTTTGTATGTAGACACACTCACAAATGTCTGTGTATATATATGCATATATAATAGCCATAGACCAGTGGCATTCTGCGATGCATCAAGAATAATGTGTCCAGTAGGTCAAATGAGGTTCACCTCCCCCTCTGCTTTACCCTTGTGAGTCCTCATCAGGAGTCCTGTGTCCAGTTCCTTAGCTCCTTCTGTGTCCTGGGCTCCTCAGCTCAAGAGGGGCAGGGAACTGCTGGAGACAGTCCAGCGCAGGGTCAGCAAGTTGATCAGAGGACTGGAGCATCTTCCTTATGAGGAAAGGCTGCAGGAACTGTGGTCATTCAGCCTGGAGGAGACTGAAACAAGAATTCATTAATACTTACAAAGTATCTAAAGTGTGGATATCAAGAGGATGGGGTGACACATTTGTCTGTAGTGTCCAGTGATAGGACTAGGGATGATGGACATAAGCTGGAATACAAAAAAGTTCCACTTCATCATAAGGAAAAGCTTTACTGTGAAGGTGAGGGAGTACTGGAATGGGCTGCCCAGGAAGAACATACAGTTTCCTTCTCTGGAGGTTTCCAAACCCACCTAGACACTTTTCTGTGTGACTTGGTCAAGGTGAACCTACTTTAGCAGAAGTTTGGACTGGATGATCTTCAGAAATCCCTTTCAACCCCGACCATCATATGATTCTATGGTTCTGATATTAGTATCTGTCTGTCAATGTGTACTTTTCATGCTTTTTTTCTGCCCTTTTTCACAGATTTTCAGACTTCCTACTAATAGGTGATTTGATGCTAATGTAAAAATGTAGGTGCAAATGCACCTGAATTAGTTCTCCAATCATAGTGGTACACCAGTTAACACTAAGGTTAATTTTGCCTTATGAAGTTAAAATAATGAAATGTGATCTCTGTTGAAATACTCTAGAATTTTCTCTAGAAATAAATCTGAAAATGCTTCAGACTTAATCACTTTCTCCATGCTGATTCATTATGATATTGCCAGTCTTCTGAGCATCTTTTACGTCTCAAGCAGCAGATATTTAAATTGGCACGTATCCTACCACTGACAGAACAAGAAAAGTTATATTCAAGCACATGCAGGAATTTTCCAGTAACATTGGTGACTATAAACAGCAGCAGATGCACTAGAAGAAGGTGTAAAATATTAAGCATAAATAGTTGTGTGATTCCTTGCATTTTGGGGAAGTTTCTTTCTGAATTGAAGCAGTTTTCTATTCATAAACTACTTTTTTATTATTATTTTATGGGCTATAGTTGCATATGTTGTTATCCATAATAGAACTAATTTATTTTTCTGAACCTACTCTACCTTAGCTGCAGTAACATCTGAAGGCATTGGTTGGCACAGATTCCTGCTTTCATCAGGTTTTGAATCCTAGTTCAGGAAAACATCCATATGCCTTGCTACATTCAAACCCACTACACCTACACTTGTAAACCCACAGGACTAAGCTTTTGGCATGTAGGTACATCTCATTTCTGTTCACTTTCTTGGGACAGGAGTGCATCCTCAGCTGTTTTTTTTTATTTTGTTTTTTTTTTTTTTTAAACAGAAGGATAGTTATACTGCCATGATTGGCTGAAACTCATGTTTCTAATCTCCACTGGAGCTAAAGGTGGATCAAAACTCATCCTAGATTGGGGATTGTTTAGCCCAGAGAAAAGGAGACCAAGAGAGGATCTCATTAATACTTGCAAGTATTTAAAAGGTGTATGTCAAGAAGATGGGTGGCAATTTTTCTGAAAGCAGGTGAACCTGCTTTATCAGGGAGGGTTGAACCAGATAATCTCTAGAGGTCCCTTCCATCCCTACCATTTTCTGATTCTGTGAAAATATTCCAAGTAATGGAAAGATAGTTGTATACAATTTTCTTTTCTGTGTATCTCAGTTTAGGTACTATAATAGTAGCAACATTTGCACTTCATTAGTGCTGCTGACTTGAAAATTTCACCTCCTGCTGTAGCCATTTCATTTTATGCTCACGGGCTTCCTATCATTGATCAAGCTGTGACTTCAGTGACTCACTAAAATATTGATTTATGTATTCTCATGACTCTCTTATTCTCTTGGTTTGATTCTCTGATCTATTCCAAATTATTCCAGAGGCTATCTCAGCTACCAGCTGAACTAGGAACTGAGAAGTGACTTTTTTTTTTCCTTTCTTTTCTCTCCTGCTAGCTTAGCTAGCTGAAACACAAAGGAAGTGCAGAGCAGGAGGAAGGACTGAAGAATATGGAATGGTATTACTGTATAAATATCTGTATAGGCACAACTGTGTACGCATCATGAAAATGTACAAGTGAAAGAATCAAAGAAGAAAATCAGAACAGAAGGGATGAGATAAACAGGAAAGGAGCTAATTGTCTTAAGGTCAGACACTGAGATGGAGCAGGTTCATACAGGATTGAAAAGCAGGGAGTTATTCTTGAATTATAATTTGAAACCAGATGGAAACTGGTGTGAGGATATTTGAAGATCATTCTGACACAATGCTGCTGCCTGGAGGGACAGAGTAATCTCTCTGCAGCACCATGAGCCTCCCAAAAGTGTGTTAAAAGCTGTGGAACACAGTAATGAAGACAAGCTGCTTGGTGGCAATAATCCAATGCTGCAATAAGACACAAACACACACAAAAAAACCCCCAAATGAAAAAACAAAAAAGAGATGCAAACTAACAAGGTAATTTTTATTAAAAATGTTAGTGACTTCAGTGCAAGATGTGACCAAGATCTCATGCCTTCCCCTTCTTGTTACTTATTTAACTTATTGTATGTTAGAAATATACAGTGCATTCTGAAAGTGGTTGCTTCAAAATATGAATGTTTTCTTGTACCACTGTGTGTGTGTCTATATATATATATAGCATTCTCTCAGATCTCTCTTTTCAGAGATCTACATTTATGATCCATACAGTAACTGTAGGCATTTTTTTAAAGAACAGACTCACTCTATGCATTTATAAAGGAAATTAGATTACTGAGAGATGCAAATTTAGTTTTAGAATTAAAACTAAAAGCTGGGGAGCAGGTACTCTTTTCTTAAATCGTTTTATTCTCATTTCTGTGTGTCTTGTTACAAGAACATGCCATGTTGCATTACCACCTGATTTTTAGAAAATTATTATGGCCAGTGAATGCATGAATTGCCTTTCTTGCTCTGCTTTATAACAGTCCTGGGACTGGCTGCATGCTGAAAAGACAGAGTGGAAAAATTGGAAGAATATTATTTAAAATATTTTCCCCATGAGATATAATTGATCTTAGGTATAACCAGACTCTATGCTTGGTTTGTTTTTAAACAGTTTAGTAGTAACTTACTAGATATTAAAAAAAAAAATAAGTAATTGCTAATAATAGATTAGCATCAAGGAATGAAAAAGCTCTATAGAAAGTGAGTGGGCATCATTTTATTAACCACATCTTCAGTTAAGCACCATAGCAGAACTTCTGGGAGGCACAGAAAGTGGGAACTTATCCTATCAAGAAATATGATGCCCAAGCTACTGCTGTGACTTTCCTTTTCTTAAAAATTATATTCTAAAATCCTGAACAATGTTGAACAAATCCACACACACATTGTTGTTATTCTGAATTTTTGCAATGTTATTTTTCCTGATGTTACATGTTCAAGTCTTACTACTTCTCAGTAAAAATGAAAAAGTAATAATGTAAGCACTCAGAAACCTAAAGGATACATATGTAATTTTTCTCCTAGCTTTCTAGACAGAAAGAACAATTTTATACATTTTAAAAAATTATTTAATCCAGGAAATCATCAACCTCCCCTTGGCACAATTTATATATGCAAATAAAGTCAACTTCATGGTTCTTCCTCAGATTGCCAGTGAAGTGAAATATAGTCATCAATATAGTTATTTTCAGATCTCTCTTTTTTATTTTTTTTTAAATAATCTCATACTATGGCAAAGCTATTGTTTCTGATTTAGACAGAGATCTTGTCATGAGACAGAGCTCATCTCCTGGTATTCAGTCACACTATTTGAGTATTACTTCAAGAGGAAAGGAAGCAGCATCATTAATCTGCAAAGTATAGAGAGCACACTGAGTACCCACTGAGTCTGATAGAATATATTTTTGCACAGGAGAGAAAGCAGTCTATTTTGTAAGGTGATGATCCACTGCCTTCTTCTCACTGGAGACAGTGAGAAGTGTACTTCATATTTTGCAATCTAGCGTGCAAACTTTCATTATCTATTACTGGTTTTATCATGGATAATTTCATCACTAATGAACTGAGGGAGGCCAAATGTATATATTATTCTTACATGTTCTAAATCTAGGAGTTTAACTGTGTGAATCCTGCATTTCCAGCCATACTAAGTCAACAGGTAGGTTTCCTGAGGCTGTGTAATCCTCATTTCTCTTGAGAGTTTCTATGTTTTCACTTGCATTATGCCATGTGTGTTGCACCATCCTATTCTTATCAGGATGTGTTGGCTGTTGCATAGAGCTGAAATAGAAATCTACATTCATACTCTTGACTTAGCAAAATTTGCTTCTATTTCCAACAGAATTGGAAAACTGACTCCTGATACCTCTTTCAGTTTCTGATAGTCTCCCAGTCTATGCACTACTGAAGGCTGAGGAAGGCCTGACAGATTCCTTCCTATGACATTACAATGGCCTCCATTTCAAGTAAGTGGGATTTTAATGCGAACCTTTTAAGTATGGAAAGAAATGTATTCAGTTGCCATGCTAGGAGTCACTGATGGGCTTCATCTTGTACCCAGAAAATTCAATGGGTGGGGATTTTTTTCATTTCAGTGTTGAAAGATCAAGTATGCAGGAACCAGCAGCAGAGAGGAGACATCTAGAGCACTTGTTTCCTTGCTCAGTGTTAAACTCTCAACTCAGTCCAGCCTCTCTGGAATCATGCAGAGTGATCTGTCATCTGGGGAAATGGACATTAAGTATCGTACTTCTGTAAGTCATACAGCAGAAAACAGATAACACTTATACAAACAATTCCTAATATGATTAATATGAGCTTCATTATTGTGATTAATAAGCCATATATTGTCACTTTGGATTTCCATTTTTAAGTTCTGAGTAGCTTTCAGTCAACTGCTTAGAATAGCATAGCAAATCTCTATTGCTTTTGGCTTTGTTCTTATTCCACGTTAACCAACCTGAAGAGGAAAGAAATAGACTATTTCTTTACTGATTTATGTATCATATTTGCAATCTATTTTATCCACATTAACAATTATATTAGTTTTTCACATTTATAAACAGGACAGGATTCAATTTACAGAATGTCACCATGAAGTATTATTAGATCTTTTTTGTTAAAGGCTATGATCTTACATAATTAATAGAAAACTGACACTAGAATTACATTAATTATGTATTCATGAAAATTTAGTCTGGATGATCAGATTAGACAGCTTTGTCTAATGGTTACACTGAGCTCACAGCTACTGAATACACAGAGCATTAGGATCTGTGTATTTCAGCAGGCTTTTCTCCTTGTGAGAATAAAGTAAGTTCTATCATTTTTATCAGGAGAAAACATATTAGAGATGGCAGTGATTAAATATTTCCAAAACTGCTGAGACAGAAAGCAGGGCAAGTGGCATGCTGAAATTTTTCCTGTCTGGAAATCAAAGAAAATAAATTTAAAAGGTTTGAAGAAAAAAGAAGGAAAGAAGAAAGTACCTAAAATGAAAGAAAACATGCTTTAGGAAGTTTAGAAGTTTTGAGAAAAATAATATCTTCATTCCAAGCGCATTTAACAAGCATTCCCCTTTTTTGTATCAACCATCCTTTTCCATTTGCATTAGGGACTGCTGGTAGCTTGAACTCTTGAGTTAGCACGCAAGTATGTAATGAAAAGATTATAAAACAGAAAATCTATTTGTTCATCAGTAATCCAGAGTTGTCACTATGTTCCTAGGCTTTCACTATGAAGTTCATGGAGTTTTGCCTTTCTGCACACCTGAGGCTTTCCAGGCTGCTAAACAGAATGGTGGAAAGGACCTTGATGTATTTTTGGGTGATGGGAAACATTAAGCTAATGCTCTTCCATTTTTAAATTTTAAGGACTTCCCAACTGCATTTTATTTCTCAGATCCAGGAAATGAAAAGGAGAGTGGTGGAATTGGAAAAGATTACATAAAATATCAGTTCAAGTCAATACGAGCCTGTGCTGCACAGTGTCAGTGTGATCTACTGTTTAAATTAGTGCAGGTTCTCATTGCAGAGTGTGGCTGCTGATGTCAATGACTGCAGTGTACTCTTCTCAAGGCCAAATTTTCAAAATTAGCAGAACTATGCCAGTCTGCAGTAGATGGTAGTCTAGCCTAGTGTCTGTAGTGGCTTAAAGTGCTTCTGCCATATGCTTTGGTGGCTAGTAATTAACCAGAAAGGAAGATGAAGGTGAATGCTAATTCCACATGTTTTGTTCCTCAGCTTTCTGCCCTGTAACAGTTTAATTAAACTTGCTCCAGCCACCATCCAAGGTGCAGACTGGAGAGACAAATTTCATTTTATCCCTGTGAAGAAGCAGGGATTGGTAATGCAGTGGGCCATGAATAAGTAAACACTGCAAGAAAAGCTCTCACATAAATTTGTTCAGTGTCTCTGATGAATTGCAAGTACAAGTCAAATGTCTGAAACCTTCAGAGATTTTTGTTTAAAGCTCCACAGCTCAGCAAGTATTATTGATTTCATACTTTTTTGTACAGTTACGGTAATAACTCCTGACTCAATTACTATGCTGCACATGCAAAAAAAAAAAATATTTGCAATGATTGATTTTGGATAAATGAGAGATTTTTGCTGAGCTGGACCCATTATTTGAAAAGCTACTCCCCAGATTTGACACATATGTACAAGCAGAGTTTATGAGCACTTTGCAGGTCAGATTTATCCTGGCTTCTAATGCTTGAACTTTGACCTCAGCCCTCTGCTTAGCTCACCATATGAAATTGTCCAATCGTCCACTGAATCACTGAATAGTAAGGGTTAGAAGGCACATCTAAGGATCATGTAGTCCGATCCCCCTGTTACAGCAGGCCCGCTAGATCAGGCTGCACAGGAATATGTCCAGGTGGATTTGGAAAACCTCCAGAAAAGGAGACTCCACATCCTCCCTGGGAAGCCTGTGTCAGGGCTCTGTCACTCTCACAGGAAAATAGTTTTTCCTTATGTTTACATGGAACTTTTTGTGTTCCAGTTGATGTCCATTACCTCTTGTCCTGTCACTGGACCCTTCTGGAAAAAGTATTGTCCCATCTTCTTGACATAAATCCTTTAGGCACTTTTAAGTA
>WBNH01000576.1:15429-37133 GCA_013401255.1 Urocolius indicus
CTATCAGGTCGGCCGAACAGGATTTCCCTTTGGTGAATCCATGTTGACTTCCACTGATAAACATTTTTTCCTTCATATGTTTAGTGACAACACTGAGGATGTTATTCTCTCACCTTTCCAAGGATGGAGGTGAGGCTGACCAGCCTGTAGTTTCCTGGGTCATCCTTCCTGCTGTTTTTGAAGGCTGGAGTGACATGGGCCTTTCCCCAGTCCTTAACATATGCAAATTTCTTATAATTGATTACCTCCTTTCCTCTGCTGGGCAAGATTAAAGAAATGATAACTTGTGCCCCAAACATTCCTCATGCAGTGTGCATTCAGTCCCCAGGGTGTATCACAGCCAGGACGAGGATTCCTACTGCTGTGAATACAGTAGAAAAACACAAAGTCAGGAGCACATTACAGGGAACAGCTCTTCACTGTCAAGCCACTCCAGTCCATTTGCCCCTCCTCTGCACTTGCACCAAGTTGCTTCAAGTACAGGTACCCTTCACACCAATATCATGCTCCCAGGTGCTGAGACACTGGTGAGATCCCATCAGATCTGCTGGAGAAAACATTCAATTGTGTAGCCACATGCTTCTAGCTAATGATCTGGAGCAGCACCAAAATAGAGCTTTAAATTCTGCCAGTCAGAATCCTTTTGTGTACATTCTTACAGATGTCTGAGTAATGCAGTCTCAATGGAGATGACCCTTCAGGATAGATTACATGTGAGTAGTTTTTGGCCTCTGCACCTCAGGGAATGCCATTGGCCAGATCTGACATCTCCTTGCTGGCAGGGCAATAGACCTGAGAGGAGCACACAGACAGCAAATGTTTGATACAAAAGATGCTTAGAAATACCTATTTCTATGTTTGCAACTTGAATTCTCTAAAGGGGAATTAATTCCAGTCCTTTTCTCTCAAATTTCTTCTGTTCATATGGTGAAAAATATCTACAAAAGATTGTGGGGATTTGTGTTTTGGTTTTGTTTTGTTTTTTTTTTTTTAATGTGACTAGGAGGAAATAAAATTAGGGATTATGCTGATGCTTAAATTTGACCTAAAATATATCTATAGCAAAACACAGGAAAGTCAGTATATTTTACTGATATTATGTATGTTTTAATATTCTCTGATGTATGGTGAGAATATTTCATAAGAGTCATTATTATGCATAAGGTAGCTTTAAAGGCCAATTAATAAATTTTAAGTTAATGTTGACTTCTCAACTAACTTTTATTGAAATTATCTGACTGCTAATGATTTTTCTGCATATCTTTCCTCTCCTTTAAAAGCTTGGTATGGAAAGTACTAATGATAAAATCTTAAAGTCCACAACCATTTGAAAAAACTTCAAACTGGAGTTTGCATAATTGATATTCCATAATTTTCACTTTAAAAAAAATCTATTGTGCATATTGGATTTTTTTATTTCTTCATCATACTTTAATCATATAGACTAACACTTTGAAAAAATGAACAAAGGAACAAACTAGACCTATTGTTGGAGGGCTTCCCGGTTTCACTGAGGTATTGTTGTTTGGAAAGCAATAGGTAGAATATTAATAGGGCTATTTGAAGAGGAAGAACTTAGAAAAATCCACACTCAAGAAAATATTTATTTAATAAGAAAAAACAATTTGACAAAATGGGTCATTGTGTCTAATGCTGCAGCAATACCATTTTTTTCTGCAGATCAGATGAGTACAATTAACATTTCTAGTCATGTGTGTCAGTCTTGATACAGACAGAATAGAAACTGTATGTTAAAGCTGTTGAACATCCACACTTATATTGAAGCCTCATATTATTGTCTGCAACTCAGAAATGCCCCAGAAGTCTTCTTTGACATAGGGTCCAGATGCCTCCCATTAGAGCTTAAAGCCACATGTGCATTTACAGGATTTTGGAAATATCTCCTTATTGGAGACTTAGAAGCAAGTTCACAGAAATTCTGTATTCTCACTTCAAGCCAAATTCAGGGAAATAAAAAAGGGCAAACTTGAGGATTCTCCCTCAAAGTGCCTTGTGCGTGATGTTCTTGTTGGAGCCTGTAGGAACACACAACAGCGAAACAATCATGTTTCCTCATGTTTCATCTCAAGTTTCCCTTGACTATTAGTGTGATGCATACCAGAATTTGAACTTCTGAACTCTCCTCCTCTATTTTCTGTCAGAAAGTTGGTCTTTGGTCTCTTCACGTTGATGTCTTGCGTGATGTAAGAAGGATCAAAGCAAGGCTGGTATAGGTGTTTGCTGAGGCAGGAGAGAGGAGAGCTTAGGGAAGCAGAGTGAGGCCAAACTGTCATAAGTGCCTTTTGACAAGGACTGATAGAGATAGTCTTGGTGTAATTTGTCTTGACTTTATTGAGGCATGCTGGCTGGACAGACTAATTAGTTCTGTGCTTTACTTATTGTAAGGGGAATGAGCTCTGTGTCTCTGAAGCAATAACTCAATCATCAGGTCATTCAAAGATCATTGCACCATAGACAAGTAAATGCTGTATTTACTGCCCTCCCTTTACTTAACCTCCAGCAGGTAAATTCTTTCACTAATTTGACTGCACTTCTTAAAAGGCAATTTTTAAAGCATGTTAATAAATACTTGTGACTCTAAGGATTAAGATTTTTATTTTCTTTGGCAAGTAACACTGAGTTTTATTACATGTACTGGAACCTTTTTGCTGACACTTAAAAGCACAGGAGTTTTTCTGCTTTTTTTTTGACAAGAATTCAATAGATAAGTCACTTTAGCTACATGCTAATCATTTTCTAAACACCAACCTGATATAGCCTTTCCCAGTTTATTAAGTGTTGCAATACCACTGCTGACAAACAGCGAAGCATGGCATTTGTGAATATCTTGAGTGAAGTATTTAATAAAGCTTCTGTGACTAGACCCCAAGAGAGAGTAAACTTATCACCACTGTAATAATTAAGCCAACAAAGTACTAGCACTGTTGCTCATGGATCTCCAGCATTAGCTTATCAGCTTCTCAGTTTTTTGACAACTCAAACTGAAACACTTGAGTATCGTTAAAATTTGAAATATATATTAAATATCTTCCCAAATATAAAAACAGAGATTTAAAGTCCGAGCAATAATGAAAATTTCCCTGAATAGTATTATTTTTATTTATTATGCTCAATAATTATATATTTTCTTTTTCAGTCTTACTCATTAAATGTACAGTCTCTGTAGACTGGTCCCTTAGATGGTGTCAAGATTTGTTAACACACCAATTCAATTTGCAAAATATCTAATTATTGCCATACATTTTTTCTCTCTTAGGTAAGGGAGAATGTCTCTCATAAAGAACAAAAAAAGCAAATACAAATACAAAGCTATTAAAAACTGTTTTCTGAAGAAGCCTGGAAAATGATTTCTACTGTAATGGCTGAAATAACTAATATGTTGACTATTAAGAGAAACTGAGCATTTCCTACAAGCTGGGGAATACAATCTCGCATTTATGTTGCGATGAAATATATTGCCATTCTAATATGCAGTGAATCATTTCTACTTTCAGTGAAATATTGAACTACTAAATTGAGTTTTCAGTCTTGACTCATTCATACTCTTTTGTATATACTTTTGCACATGCTTTTATGCATATATGTCAAAGCCAGAATAAAAATCTAAGATGTACTAATTAATCAGTAGAAAAAAATGGTAAGATGCTTACACTGAAGAGAAAACTCAAATAAAACTTGAGAAAAACCCATTTCGTCTGTACTGCTCTTTCTTTAACTGCACAGAGCAAAGTATACAATGCATATGGAGAAAATAGTATTTATTTTTAAAGGGAAAAGACTATATAGCCTTGAGAAATACAGTGGTGTGAAACAACAGTAGCTGTCTGTCAGAAAGCCTATCTAATGTCAGAGGTATAGGTATAGGGTATTTGACAGCCAAGAGTCTTCAAGAGTCTTCCAGGATTTTTGTCAGAGGTTAAACAGTTGGAGTCATTTGGCTATGTTGCAGTCCTCCCTTGTAGCATACAAAACTACGTAATGAATTGAGTAGTCTACAAAAGTTGGACTAGATTGACTTGATTGATTGGCTGAGATAGTTGTGAAATATTTTTCATCAGAGGTCTTTTAAAAAGGTTTAGGATAGCATTTGTTGTAAATAAGATAAACAATTTCCTGAAGATTCTTGAAACCTTATGATTAAGTTCTCAGATACGCTTACCATATAAAATTAATTTTTATTGCTGACTGCTTACAAGTAGTGATGTGTCATACATTCTTGGGATGGGGAGAGGGAGCTTAGTAATAGTTTTGATAATGAGATTATCCTTAGCTGTGTTTGTAAACGTGGTCTTCAATGACTAGATTTAGACATTTGCAAAAGAGTTCTAGTTTTCATTTCTTGTTGATTTTTACTCGAGTTTTTTGTTGACACAGTTAAGTAACATAACTGTGATTTAAATATTATCTGAGAAAAAGTATTTTCAACGGGACTTACATTTCAGTTTCTTATATTCTATACAGCAAATCAATGTACTTATTTATCCAGTAGTAACTTTCAAATATATTTCTAGCAGCAGCTTTGCACTGCTCTGTTTTCCTTACAGAGGACCGAGCAAAATAATATTTGCCTGGGCTTGCTGAACACAAGACTGTAAGTTTGCTAATGCCAGCACAAGAGAGGCAGATAAAGAAGAAGTGCAGAAGTGGGGCATGTGTGTCCTCATGACCCTAACTATGAAGCTGGTGATAATCTGCCAGCTCTACAACCCATGCCTGTGGCCCTAGTAAAACAAGTTTGGGACCACCAACCACTTCTTCCTGCTTTCTGTTGTGTCTTGGGTTGCAAAATGAACTTAGAGCACACTCATGTTGCTATCCTGAAGAATGCTGCATACAGAGGTGCCCAGGTGAGGAGCAGTGCCATGAATCCCTGCATGTGGGTAAGATGGAAAGATGCTTTGCCAGCAATGGGCTCCTCTCCCTCATCACAAAGCCATAAGCGGATTTATAGTTTCTCAGCAAAGAGCTCAGAAAGTTTACCATGTGCAAACCTCAACTATGAAGCTACACAAGCCATAAAAATCAGATCTGATCTTTCAATGACCAAAGTTTCTAAATCTGACCTGATGTACACAGAAAAATTGGAATCTGTTGCAAAATAACAGTGAGGGAGGAAGATCCAAGATTGTCCCATCTGGTTTCTATCCAAGCTTGGAGGCTAAGTTTCTGGGACTATGTCATCAATAATTGACGTACAATACTTTAGAAGAAAAGTGAAATGCTTTCAGCTTGTTTTAGTTAGGCTGCATCTAAATATACAGGCAGATATGTGGCTATTTCTTTCCATGTATGCTTTTTATTTCTTCATGGGGTAACTCATTGAACTACCAGAAAATAGATTTCCAGCCTCAAATAAATGTGTGATAAGAATTCAAAATTCTTTAATTGAGTTTGGCATGGTATATAGCAATTAGGGTGAGCAGAATATTTAGATATCTCTCACTTCAATGCTGAATTGTTCTTGAAGAAACCAAGGTTTCACTAACACTGTTAAGTTCAAACGATGGCCTGAAAATGCTTACAGAGATAGTAGTACAAGTAAAGACTGTATAGTTACTCTCTTTGTGGGAAATAACCAATTTCATTTTTTCACAATCAATCACTTCAATGTTCTATGACAATTTGACATAGTTTGAATTCAGCATTTGGCATTTCTCATCAAATGGAGAGAACATGTTTTTGGCATATGCTACACAAAAGGTACTGTAACACTCTCATTGGTGAAAAACAGGGCACACTCTGCCTCAGTTGCAATATAGAGGTTTGCAACTGTTAGGAAAGGGGAGAAAATGGACAGACATTGGATGACTGGGTAAAATCAGCTTTTCTCTAGTTTCTTCAAGTTCAGTCAAGACCCACTGGAGATGAACAGGAACTATTGCAGAAATCTCTGTCTAAAGGATATATTTTTTAAGTTGTCTCAAATTATTCCAGGATTTACATAGGCATTCACTGGGCATAGTCATTTCTACGTTGCAGTCTGTTACTGATTTATTCAGTCTTCTATGGAGTCTAAATTATGCTAGTGCTTCAAAAGAATGTCTGAATGTCATTATGCAGACTACAAGAATATATTACATCTTTATTAAAATAAATAGATATGGACATAGTGATAGTGCAGGCATCTCCACTTTGTGAGACTATTCTGGCTTTTTTTTCCATCTGCCAGGATCCCTCTGGGCTACTGTCTGTGGAAGCTCAGATCAGCAGATTTTTTCATTTTTATTCAAGCTTTCTACCCTTAACACTCACTTTAGTCCCATTGACTAGCGTCCTGCGTGGCACAGTTTCCATAACAGACAGAGATAGCTGAAGGACAGAAAAGAAAATGCCTCCTTCTGTCCAGTAAAGCATAGAGACAGTCTCCAAATAAAAAAAAAAAAAAAAAAAAAAAAAAAAGCTAAACAGTCTTGGTAAGTTTCCAGGACAGAAAAGAATTGCTAAGTGGAAATATAGCTAGTCACAGATGACTGGCATTTGTCTTCCTCTGCCTCAGGTCCTTAAGTCTAAAGACTTAAATTTTCTGAAGAAGACACATTATCCACAGTCACTGAATGTCATAGTAGCCCACTTATAGAATGAAAAAGGGGAAAGAAAGACAAAGGAAAAGAAAAAGAAAAAAAGTGAAAAAGCAAAAGCAAGAAAAAGAAAAAAAAAGCAAAAGCAAAAGCAAAAGAAAAAGCAAAAGCAAAAGAAAAAGAAAAAAAGTGTGGAAAGCAGGGAATGCCTTGCTGTATCAGGAGAGATGGCTGTACTCCCAACGAGATCGTGTGTCTGGGGCTGTGGTAGGATTTGCCTCAGCTTTGGCCCCTCTATCAAAAAAACTCAACAGAATCTGAACCATTAGCACCAGGGAAAGCATGAAGAAAAGCAAGAAACTTGAAAGAAGAATAACCACTGAGATAAGTGGAGATCTACTGAACTGAAGGAAAATCATGAAAGGATCTAGAAATGTCAAATGACCAGGATATTTTCAGTGTCTCAGACTGCTTCCTTGGGAAACTGAGAGCTGGTTCCTACAATTGTAAGGCAAGAGAAAGTATCCAGAATAGTTTATCTCTTTTTAAAAATTTATATCTATTCACTTCTAGAAGCAAAGGGTCACAAAATCACACAGAATCTCAAGGACTGAAAGGGATCTCAAAATACCATCTAGTCCAAACTCCCTGCCAGAGCAGGACCACCTAGAGCAGATTACACAGGAACTCATCCAGGTGAGTTTTGAATGTCCCCAGAGAAGGAGACTCAACAACTCATCTGGGCAGCCTGTTCCAGTGCTCTGTCACCCTCACAGTGAAAAAATTCTTGTGTTTCTTTGGAATCTCTTATGTTCCAGCTTGTACCCATTGCCCCTTGTTCTATCATTGGACATCACTGAGAACAGCCTGGCTCCATCCTTCTGACATTTACCCTTTTACATATTTGTAAACACTAATGAGGTCACCCCTCAGTCTCCTCCAAACTAAAGAGCCCCATCTCTCTCAACCTTTCATCATAAGGAAGATCTCCACTCCACTTCATCGTCTTTTGGTCCTGTGCTGTACTCTTTCCAGCAGCTCTCTGTCCTTCTTGAACTGAGGGGCCTAGAACTGGACACAATATTCCAGATTTGGTCTCATTCGAGCAGAATAGAGGAGGAAGAGAACCTCTCTCCACCTAACCACAGCCTTTCTAATACACCCCAGTATGCCCTTGGCCTTCTTGGCCATGAAGGTGCATTGCTGGTTCATGCTCATCCTTCTGTCCACCAAGACCCCCGGGTCCCTTTCCCCTACACTACTCTCTAAGAGTTCATTCCCCAACCTGTACTAGTACATGGGATTATTCTTTCCCAGATGCAAGACTCTACACTTGTCCCCTTGTTGAATTTCATTAGGTTTCTCCCCACCCAACTCTTCAGCCTGTCCAGGTCTCATTGAATGGCAGCACAGCCTTCTGGTGTGTCAGCCACTCCCTCCACTTTAGTATGGTCAGCAAACTTGCTGAAAGCGCCCTCTGTTCCTTCATGAAGGTATGAAGATACTGTGGGAGACAGTGTCAAATGCTTTACTGAAATCAAGATAAACCACATCGACTGCACTACCACCATCTATCCACCTGGTTACATCTTCATAAAAGGCTGTCAGATTGGTCAAACATTACTTCTTCTCATAAAACCATGTTGCCTGCTCCCAATGACCCTCTTGTCTGTAGTTACCTGGGTCCTCTTTCTTGCCCTTTTTGAAGACTAGAGTGTCACCTGCTTTCCTCCAGTCCTCAGGCACCTCTCCTGTCCTTCACAATTTACTGAAGATGATGGAGCTAACTGATGGAAGATCAAGTTATCAGGCCTATCTTCTTCCCTTTACTTCATGATAGAGATGGAACCTCGTGCTGAAAACCTGACTATAGTCAACTCCTACCATGACTTGTGTTGGAGTTGAAGCTGAACCAATACATGCTTCTGTTCTCTGATCTTAATGATTTCTATCCAGATGCAGGCAAGTGTTGATGACATGCACAGATCATTTCCATTTAATTACACAGGTGAGGTTTTATAGAACTCTGATATAAATCTGTAAAAAGGGTAGAGGTTGAATCCTGGGTTTGCTAGAGATGAAAACTCATGTTGACATTGACAGAACTGTTTTTTTAAACTTAAAAAGCACATTTAAAAAATCATTTGTATTTGAAATCTGGAGATAACTAAAATTAAACCTTTTTTGAGGAAGAAATTAAAGAATTATTTTGTAAAATCAAATTTTCATGAGACCACATTTTATAGTAGTAATACATTATCCCCTCTCCCAGATACCATCTGGGAAGTTAACTGGCATAAAACTCAGGGTGCATTTAACCTCTTTCTTGTTCACAGAACATACATTATGATTTCTGTATTGGGACATTTTGATAATGTCTTCCTTGTCTCACCATTGTCCATTCCCTGCAGTCTACAAAGTCCTTTTCTAAGTGTCTGAGTAGATTAAAGGATGCGAATGAGCAGACTCTCAAGTACCCTACATGCCCATCTGCACGTGAGTAAACTGTCTGCGTTTGCTTCTACCCCCTTTTTTTTTTTTACATGGAAAGTNACATTATTCATTGTACAGCCAGCCTGATAAATTGTTCTCTTGGTTATTTTTTTGCAGGTAGTTCAAATATAACTCACTAATATGGTATGATGTTAGTTTCTCAGATGTCTTGAGACTCACTAATGTTTTTCTGTATATGCTTTTTAGATATTAAAATATCTACTAACATTAAAATATTTATTTTCTTTTTTATTTGTTTATTTGCTTGCTACTTACCACTATTGTGGTTTTCTCCTCTGTCTGAGTGTCTCTTAAAACACTCTTCATGTTTTTTGTAGGTATTCTCCAAACTTATGTAGTATCATCTGTTAATGGGGCAGATTCCTTTTCTGAGCTCTTCTTTGCTCTCATCTGCCTTTAATGAAAGACAAAGAGAACACTATATACTGTACTGGTATAGTTTTTGTTGTTAAAACCAGAAAAATAAAGTCAAGAAACCAAATTCCCAAAAGTATACAGCAACTAAAATAAGTGTAAATGTGGCAATTTAAAAATACAAAGCCATTCCTTTTTCATTACACTAATATGCTGTTTTGTGAGTGGCATTGTGAACCTACTTTGTAGAAATGCCAAAAAACAAATTAGAGTTTCTCCCATCTTCAGACTTATCAAATGATGTTACAGAATCTTTTGAGTTCCTTTTAAAGCCATGCCTTTTCCATGATATTTGTGTAGATAACAACCGTCACAGATGTCTGAGAAGCAGGTATCTGCTGTAATTAAAGCAGATCATTTATATGTACTGAATTATGCTTACTTAGAATGATAGAAAGGCCAAGATACAATGATCAAGGTTTTTACTTTAAAATTGCTAAGACAATTGTAAAAGTAAAGATGGCAATGTCAGGGTTTGGCCCAGCTAGCACAGCAGCATCACGACAGTCTCTCGCTCGGTGCCCCCATTTACCCCCACCCTCATTAGGATGGCAGAGGCCCCAGCAAAAGGGGAGTAAAAAGATAAGCAAGGTTGTTGTGGATTAAGACAAGGGCAGGGAGGGCTCACTGCCAATTAAGGTNTTACCAGAAAGGGCTATCAGGTCAAACCATGACCGGCAAACACCATTGCACAGAATGATATCTGATCCGGTGTTCTGATCACTTAGTTATCTTCGATTTGTAACTGTTATTGTAGAAATCTGTTTTTTACCTTATTATTTACTGGTTGTGACCTCCAGTGTGAGACTGATTCTGTTCTGTCTGAACTAGGATGTGGATTTTAACCTGAGTTTTTTATCTACAGGATGGGCAAGGCGGTAAATAACTGAAATGACTACTGGAGGTGCCAATCTAAGCAAGAAGATGGTGTTATGAACAAGAACAAAACTAAAAGGACATACATTAATTAAGGACAGCATATCCCTTGATTGTGATACCGACAGAAAAGCTGCTTTCCACCCTAGATTCAGATTCTCAGAGTTGAAAGAGTGCTTAGAACTACCACTGTCTTACAGTTGACCTGATTTACCATTCTATAGTTCATAATTGTAATTATTTTAAATTATTTTTTGTACTTGGATCCATTTTAAATCAATTGTAATGAACCTGAACATTTCCATTTATACCATAGATTATGGCAACTTTCTGTTGTCTTTTTGTCCACATGTGATGTATTGACATTAATAAAATTGTTGGTTTTCCTTGGATCATTTTAGTTTTCAGCAGTACTACTTAATTTTTTAAGGAGATGGTTTGAGTTCTGTCTTTTGTTTTTCCTCCTACCTTAGCCTGCAAAACCATTTTTAGCTTTGCTAATGTGTGAGTTCAGTTTTAAGTTTTCTTTTGAAGCTCTCAGTGTCTCCATTGACTTGAGGACAGTATTCTAATAAGCTTTTGTGAATGACATTTCTTTGTCTTACAGATCTTCAGGTTTTAAGAATATTAGTTATATCTGCAATGCATATTTTATTCTTTCTCTGCTGAAAATAGTATGTACAAGCATAATTACAATAGGAAAATAGGCTTGCAAGGTAAATACTGCTTTTACATTTACTGAAGTAATTTAGCAAGCTAATAGCATAGCAACAGTCAAACAGAGTATGGTAAAAACACCCTTGCATGCTCCTTGCAGGCTTTTCTGTGCTGAATGATGGAGAGGTCCCAACTATGGTAGGGATGCATTGCTGTCATGTGTGATTGGTGACTCCTAGAAGCTACTGTGACAATGTCCAATTAAAAATCATCCTGGGTTTGATTTCTAATATGGGTTTAAGTAGCTGCTGTTTCATTCTATCAAATCTTAATGTGTATCCCAAGTGAGCTCTTTAACTTTTGCTTGTAGCTCCTCTAAAACGTCTACTCTGTAAGGAAAACTTGGTTTGTAGTCTAAAGCTAGTTGATAAATCTGAATCAATGAGACTGGAGCTATTTGGCCACCTTGCTTGTCACAAATACATATGACTTTGCTGAAATGGGCAAGGTAAACAAGATGGCTTCAAATTATTTTATTTTATTTTGTTTTTTATCTCAAGAGAATATATATCTATGAGGGCAAATGTTTCTGTACCTCATCTGAGAATTAGACAAAGAGATGGGACTACAGGACAAGCAGTCAGCCTGTTCCTACCCATGTCAGTACTAGACATGTAGGAAATACCATCATATCATAGAATATTGTAGAATTGTTACAGATGGAAAAGATCTTTAAGATCATCAACTCCAACCACTAATGTAGCACTGCAAACTTGTCATTAAACCATATCCCTAGAGCAGCTCATCTACACATCTTTTGAATATCTCTAGTAATGGTGACTTCACTACCTCCTTGGGCAGTCCTTTCCAGTGCTTAATAATCCAATTGGTAAAAAAGTTCTTCCTAATGTCCAAACTAAACCTCCCCTGCACAATTTGAACACATTTCCTCATATCCTATCATTCATTACGGGAGAGAAGAGATTGACTGCCCACTTCACTATAATTGCCCTTTCAGGTAGTTGTAGACAGTGACCATATCTCCTCTCAGTCTCCTCCAGACTTAACAACCCCAGCTCTTTCAGCCAGTTCTCATAAGACCTGTGCTCCAGACCCTTCATCAGCTTCATTGGCTGTCTCTGGACATGCTCCAGCACCTCAATGTCCTTCTTGTAGTGAGGGGCCCAGAACTGCACACAGTATTCAAGTTGCAGCCTCAACAGCACCAAATACAAGGGGACGATCTTGGTCCTGCTATTTCTGATCTAAGGCAGGATGGTGTTGGCCTTCTTGGCTACCTGGGCACACTGCTAGCTCAATTTCAGCTGGCTGTCAATTAACATCCCCAGGTCCTTTTCTGCAAGACAGTTCTCAAGGCACTCTGCTCTAAGCCTGTAGCATTGACTGGGGTTGTTGTGGCCAAAGTGCAACACCCAGCACTTATTGAACCTCATGCTATCTGCCTCAGTCCATCAATCCAGCCTGTCCAGGTCCCTCTGAAGAGTCTTTCTCTCCTCAAGTAGATCAACAGTTCTATCAGTATTGTCAGCAAACCTACTGATGGTGCACTCAATCCTCTCATCCAGATCATTAATAAAGACATTAAACAAAACAGGCTTCTGTACTGAGCCCTGGGGAACACCACTTGTGACCAGTTGCCAACTGGGTTTAACTCCATTCACTATGACTCTCTGGCCCAGCCAGAATAGCTCCATCCAAGCCTTGGGCAGCCAGTTTCTCCACGAGGATGTTGTAGGAGACTGTGTCAAAGGCCTTACTAAAATCCAGGAAGATCATATCCACAGTCTTTCAATCATTTGTTAAGCAGATCACCTTGTCATAGAATGACATCAGATTGGTCAAACAGGACCTGCCCTTCATAAAGCCATGTTGATTGAGTCTGAACCCTTGGTTATCCTGTCTGCATGTCACAATGGTGCCCAGGATAACCTGTTCTGCAGGTGTCAGGAGGATGGAGCCAGGATCTTCTCAATGATGTCCACTGAGAGGCTGCCCGGATGGGCTGTTGAATCTTTTTCTCTAGGGATGCTCAAAACCCACCTGAGTGAGTTTCTGTATGACCTACTCTAGGTGGTCCTGCTCTGACAGGGGAGTTGGACTAGATGATCACTCAAGATCCCTTCCAATACTTAAGATTCTGTGATCCTGTGATTCTGTGATAGGACAAGGTGCAATGGGTACAAGCTGGAACATAAGAAGTTTCAAAGGATTACAAGGAAGAATTTCTTCAGTTTTAGGGTGACAGAGCACTTGAACAGGCTGCCCAGATGGGTTGCTGAGTCTCCTTCTCTGGGGATATTCAAAATCCACCTGGACAAGTTCTTGTGTGATCTACTCTAGGTAGTTGTGCTCTGACATGGAGTTTGGACTAGATGATCATTTAAGGTCCCTTCCAGCCCTTCAGATTCTGTGTGATTCCCAGCCACCGAGGTCAGGATGACAGGTCTGCAGACCCCAGGATCCTCCCTCCTACACTTCTTGTAGATAAGAGTCACATTTGCCATCCTCATGTCCTTTGGGACCTTCCTGGTAAGACTGCTGGTAGATGATGCAGAGTGGCTTGATGAGCACTTTTACCAACTCCCTCAGCACCCTCAGGTGGATTCCATCCAGCCCCATCAAGTTGTCTGTAGTGTGGTGGAGCAACAGGTCACACATCATTTCCTCTTGTACTAAGGCAGCTTCAGTCTGTCCTCCATCCTTGTCTTCCAGCTCTGGTGGATGAGTGTCCAGAGAAGAGTTGGATTTTGTGTTGAAGATTGAGATAAAGAATGTATTAAGTACCTCAGTCTTTTTGTTGTCTTTGCTCATTAGGTTTCCCTCTTCATCTATAAAAGGCCTCCTTTTGATGCTAATACATTTACATAAGCTTTCTTATTACATTAGTGGCCAGTTTAAGCTCTAGTTGAGCCTTGATTCTTCTAATTTTCTCCCTACCTGACCTCACCACAGCCTTGCAGTTCTCCTGGACCTCCTGACTTATGCTGTTATGACACAAGTGTAGCAATACCCAAGGAAGACCTTACAGGAGGGAAAAATGATTTTGTATAAAATAAAAAAAACGAAGCAGAATAAGTGACTGCCATTCACAGCCTGATGTTCACCAGCACCAGAGGAGTGTATCCACAAAGCAGATTCTGAAGCCAAGTGCCTGGGCAGGGGTGTTCAACCCATCCCATCAGAAGCTAGGCACTAGCTAGGTGGCTTGTCCCCAGATGTCAGGCTCAGAATCTACAAAGGAGACCATCTGACCAGTCCTCCTCATGTCTCTGTGGTTTTTCTTAGTTTGAGAACTGCAAGCAAATCTTTGAATATTCTTTTTTTTTTGCCCTATGTTGGAGCTGAGAGTGATATTTGCACTTGTTTCATAGAATCATAGAATCATAGAATGAATGATAGGGTTTGAATGGTTGATATACAAGAGAATACATCCTGAGATACAATTAAAATGCTGGTTTGAAAGCCCTGCCTTATCATCTTGCATAGTGTAGTGGTTTTGCCTTGGCCAGCTTTTTTAGTAGCAGGGGGGCTACAGGGGTGGCTTCTTTAAACAAAGGGTTGCTAGAAGCTTCCCATGTAGCTCACAGGGTTAGAGCCAGTCAGTTCTAAGCTGAACCCTGCACCTGACCCAGCCAATTAGTGATGGAAGTAATGCCTCTGTGAATAAGATATTTGAGAAGGAGAAGAAATTGTTGCACAGTTGCTAAACTGCAGCAGCAACAGGGAGTGAGAATGTGAAAACATCTCCACAGACACGGAGGTCAGTGGAGGAGGGAGAGGAGGATGCTTAGGTACCAAACAGTCTCCCCTGTGATATGTGGTGAGGACCATGGTGAAGCAGATTGTCTCCTTGCACAGAGGCTACCAGGAAGCAGAGACCCACTCGCAGCCCGTGGAGGACTCCACACCAGAGTAACTGGATGTCTGAAGGAGGATGTGACTCTGTGGGAAGCCAGTGTTGGAGCAAGTTTCTGTCAGGACCTGGGAGTCTGTGGGGAGAGAGGAGCCAATGTCAGAGTAGGTTTGCTGTCAGGACTTATGATCCTGTGAGGGACTCAGGCTGGAGCAGTCGGTACCTGAAGCACTCTTCTCTCGGTGGGTGACTCACAATGGGGCAGGATGTGAGGAGCTGCCCCCCATGAGCGGCCTCATGTTGGAGCAGTTTGTGAGGAGCTGCAGCCCATGAGAAGGACCAACACTGGAGAAGTTCATGAGGGACTGTTTCCTGTGTGTCTCCTGGAAAGTGTGAGGAAGCCTCCCCCTGAGAAGAAGCAGCAGTAAAGTCTGTCTGTAATGAACTGACCACAACCCCCATCCCCCATTCCCTGCGCTGATGGGGTAAAGGAAGGAGAGTCCTGGGAAGAGGGAGGGATGGGGGAGGTGTTTTTAAGATGGTTTTATTTCTCATCTCCCTGTTCTGATTGTTTCTTTAATAAACCAAACCTTTTTCTTTCTAAGTTGAGTCTGTTTTGCCTGTGACACTAATTGCAGAGTGATATCTCCCTCCTTATCCAAACTCAAAAGCCATTTGTTATATTTCTCTCCCCCTCCTGTCCAGTTTCGGAGGGGGAGTGATTTTATGACTTGGTGGACACCAGGCTACACCACCACACATAGCCTGATCATTATTCCATCTACTACTTGTTGTTCTGCTTTAGTGATAACTACTCTTTTCCTGTGTCCTAGAAAATTCAGCAAGATGTAACCTGTTGTCCTGAAGAGATAGCCCTGTTTGTTAATCTGTGCTGAGGGATCCTATCAGATAAGGGAAATCTGAGGTAATATCAGAAGACTGTTAACTTCATGTCTGCTACTGGATACAAGATGACAAGTGAGGCCAGACCTCACACAGTTTGAGAACACAAAGGCAGTAATCTTCAAGACCTGGCACAAGCAGCTCACTTTTGTCCCCAATGCATTTCTTTAGCAGTAGCCTGCTTGAAGTGGAAACATGATGTGTTTCCAGAATGAAAGGCAGCAATCTGGTAGCCTTTCTTTTCTGATACTCCAGTCCTTTTCACCGTGTTTGGGAAATAAATCACGCTTATCTGTCAGATTTAATTAACAAACAAAGTTTTCTAATGTGTTGAATGTGTGTGTGAGCTTCCTGGGCTGTAGAGCTGTAGCATCTCCATAAACAAGAGTTAGTGTATGTGCAAAATGTGTAATGCTGCCCTAAAACTGTGACAGCAAAGTCCCTTTAGGTACAGCTGAATCTGCTTTGGTACTACACATAAAAAGAGAACTATATGCAACCGTGGAGTTTTTTTAGTTCAAGAACTAATAACTGTGACCTCTTCAGCTGTCTCAGCCTTACCACGTCCAGCTTTCCCTGAGCTTTGCAATATTGTTTTGCTCAACCATGGTTTGAGGATATCTTTTCCTAGTGGATGGCTAGTGCTGACAACAGCATGTGAAGTATTCTTTGTCTGTTACAAATGAGGCTATTGAGTTTTACAATTTTCTTTATTCTTGGAAATAGCATAAGGAAAGAAAGAAAGACTTGCTCCAGTGACTGGAATATGCAAGAAGGAAATGTGTAGAGTTAATACACAAAGAGAGACAAATGATCTGTTTCCTAAAATTCTACCTCACAATTCTTGTTTCATCAGTGCATGATGAATTCTTCAGGGAATTCTCTTTTAAGGTAGATGCAGTGCACAAAATATACATGACATAAGAGAAAGTCTAAAAGATATAAAAGGCAAAAATATGTTCCTTATTTGTCTTACTATTTTATTGATGTGTTAGGGATGTATATGTTAACAATGTAGTACATATTGTACTTTTCTTTCTAGATAGCAGTCCTCACTGTATTTTAGTCATTCTTTGAAGTTTCTGTCAAAAAGCTGAGATTGTTGAGGCTATAGTCTTTTATCCTCCTGATTGTTTACCCTATTACAAAAAAATCACTACATGGAAAAAACCTTGCTGTTCTTGGAATTTTTCTTAAGTTTATATTCTCTTACCATCAAAAAAAAAAAGAGAATAAAACAAAATCACTGTCAGAATTTCTACCAAAATTTGATTAAGTAAACACTAGCAAAAGTTTTCATCCAATTATTTTCTGTGTCACCTCAGATTCAGCCAATGAGTACAACTTGTCAGAAAATGTCAGTTACCCATTTATGTAAACTTTATTTGAATTATTAGCTTAATTTCAAACACATTTCTGTTTTGACAGTATGATCACGATAAAACAAAACAGAAAAGAAAGGACAGCAGTAACAAGAGTTCCAATAAAATCTTTTATGAAATATATACACTCCAGCTCCCTATGTATCTTCTTCTGTATATAGACAATCAACACAGATTCAGGCTGAGTCTTGCCTCATTTAATTTGATACAAAGTCCCTTGATGTTTTGTGAATAAATTGCCTACTTTTCTAAGCTTTAATTACTTTTTTCCTTTTAAAAATAAACATGCAAAATCTGAGACAAAGTTAATTAGCTCACACTGAACAGGATATCTTAACCTCTACAGAATGCACACGCATATATTTAAAGATGAGTTACTCTGAATGTGAAGGCAGGTCAAATTGGAAGGACCTATTTATCATTTCAGGTCTTCTTTTGCTTCTGTGTATTACAGATAAAATGTCTGAATTTAATGTTTGTAAGTCAGATTAACTGCTTTACTGTTTAGATCAGTGCAGCTCTAACAAGTCAGTACAAGTCCCACTCACAACTAATTAGTGTGTCTTTCAGCCTCATCACAAAGCAGAGATCCCAGGCATGGATCTCTTGATGGCTGCAGAAGAAGGCTTTTTGTCTCATTTGCAGGTCTCCAGGGACATCCATCTCAAGTCTACCCTTATGATTCTCAGACTTTGCTGCATTGGAAGTGGCACTGAGCAACACATTCTTCATTTTACTCCCTAGCACATAACAATTCCAGCGGCTATGTGTTGAGAAATACTAGGGTAACCATGTTGTAACAGTTTTGTGACCCTAGGGGCAGTGGGGAAGGGAGTGTGTGCGTATGTGGTTTTTTTTGTAATACTTTTTTTCTTTGTGAGGTATTTACATAACAGTGTTAAAGTCTGATGAAAAATAGTACATTTAAGAAAAATCAAAGCCTTTTTTTCTATATGCAACAAACTATGTAACACTTTACTGTTCTACACTGGCAAACTAGTTTCTCTTAAGTGTAAGACTGCTTAAAGGATGTTATAGTCTGATTGTGCCTTCTATGTATTAATACCTTAGCTACCACAATGTTGTAATTCTTGACAGAATCCTGTATAAACAAGGATTATTCTTAATGTTACACCTAGAGTTAGTTTGAGATAACTGATTTTGTGGGTTTTTTTTCCTTCATAGGTACAGAAGACACCTAGATTTCACCTGAGCAGTGAAAGGCATGACCTTATTCCACTGTTTTTCACATGCAAACAGAATCTACCTCATTTCAGTTACTAGTAAGGTAAAGTCATGTATGTTTGTACTCAGACATTTACTTGCAACACTGAAATAAACAAGCAATTTAAAATAATTTATGACAGTTACATGGGATACAAGCCACATTTCCAATGGACAAAAATGCATCTAGCCCAAAATACACCAGGCAATAGTGTGACCATTGTATTTCTGACACATTCTCCTGAATAAATAAGGCTTGTCCCAGGTAGCAAGAAAAAAATTAATCTTTATATAATTCATCCTGTTATAAGTAAGCACCTTTCTTTGACTGAGTCTGTTTATATTTTGGGGATGTGGTTATGTTAAAGTGAATACTTTTATGTTCAGCTTTCATGATATGCTGAAATAGTTTACAATGTTTAATAGTCATAAATTCTGTAAGAAACATAACAGATATTTTAAAAGATGAATTTTATTGACTTTCTTTTTGTATGGCTCAATTAGCATTATCTTTTGGTACAAATACATTCCATACAAATGAAATCTTTGCAAATGATTAAGCTTTTTCACTCTGGAGTTTCATTGTGATACAAAGGAAGACATAGTGTTGTAGACTGTTGCTTCCAGGGCCCTGAAATGAATACAGTAATTAATTTTCTTCTGGTGGAACAATAAAAAAAAAAATTATCTAATTTCATCATGATTACATCCCCTCAGCAGTTATCACTACTTTCTATTACGGAGAAAAACAGAAGATGTAATACTGTTCTTATTGATGAAACCCATTGTAGAAGAGTAGGTAACAATTTTAGACATTAGAGTTGAGGTTCACAGAATAATTGCATCTGAATAAAAGAAAAATTATAAAGTTACTTTCAGTTCGTCAGTTAAGGTAAAAATAGGAAAAAGCTGAAGATTACTGACACTATACTTGCATTTATAACACCCATCTCACTTAAAAGGTTAAATTAGCTGACTTCTGCTTAACCTGCACCTTGCTAGTCTTAGAGAAGAAGTCTAAGAATGTTGTAAAGATGACTCAAGTCAACATATATTTCATTAAACAAAGATTATATTTTGTTTAATGGTATAAAGGCTGTCTTCTCATATTTTTCCTCACCCCACATGTGTGTTGTCCTGTCTACTCCTCTTCCTCTTATGCTCCCTTCCTTCCAGCTCTTGCTAAAAATTCTGCCAATTTGGGCAAATGGAAAATTTCTCCATAAGTCACTTCAACTCAGTAAAACCACAGAGAACTACCCAGTCTTCCTGCTGGTTTATTCAACACTTCAGGGCTGAATAGGGGCCCGGGCTGGCACAAAATCCATAACAACAGCATATGGCCAGAAGAAAGACAAGAAGATGAAACCTGAGGAGATGATCCTTCCTTACTTTGGCAGGTCAGAATATAGAATCATGGAATCATAGAATGGTAGGGGCTGGAAGGGATCTTTAGAGATCATCTAGTCTGACCCTCCTGCTAAAGCAGGTTGTACAGAAGTGCATCCAGGCAGGTTTTGAAAACCTCCAGAGAAGGAGACTCCACAACCATTAAATTATGTTATTTCCTCTCCTCAAACCAAGCCTTTGGAAAAATTTAGATTTGCTGGGAAAATAGTGTGAGGAAAAAAGAGAACTGGCAGCTCCTCCAGTGAACAGAGACAAGTTGCCAGTGCTGACCACCCAGCTACAATGCAGGGAATGGGGTTCAATGTGGTTAAATCCTTCACTCTTCATTGACATCAATTTAAGAGACTTCTACAATGGGAAGTAATTGAGGTTATGTTGAATGATCAAAAATATAACATGTTACAACATAACACAAGACCAATGATATGATATGATATGATACGATATGATAGGATATGATAGGATATGATAGGATATGATATATCATCATCATCATAGTATCAGATCATACTATACCATATCATATCTAATGTAACACAACATAATGTAACATAATATAGTGATTATAGAAGCAAAATCAGAAAGGCCGAGATGGAAAATATGATAAAATTTCAAAGAATTGTCATGTGTAGCATGCTGTCAATAAAAGGAAGAAGTAGCAAAGAGTTGTTTTGCTGTTCAGCAGCAGGGCAAGATGTTGACAAGGCAAGAACAAGACTGTTTTTGAAAGGAAAAAAAGCAGCACCTGGAAGTTCTTGAAGGGCAGGCGTAGCTTCATGTCCTGAAAAAATACTGAAGCAAAAAGGCTATTTATTTGCAGGCAGCTGAAATTTAATAAGAGGAGCAACAGCCAGGACAACTTCCTCTAGAACAAACCATGTCAAACCAACCTATTACTTTGAGAAATCAAAAATTGTTGATGTCTGTCATGATTTAGGCCCATCCAGGGACAAAAGACCACGATTAGACTCAAGTACCAAACACCTGAGAATTCCCAAAGGGCAGCGATGGCTTAATTGCTGCTTATGGTCCCATTCAAAACAGACCAGGCTTGGGAAAGAAAACAGAAAATAATTTAATACACTAACAACTAAAACATAACCATAAAACCCCAAAACACAACCAACACAAAAAAACACAGAGTGGTACAATGATGAATAGTCCAACCAGCCCTTTAAGATCACCTTCTCCCCACTCCTTCAGAGCCCTGATCCCAGTGTCTTTAGGTCCTCCCTGCTGAACAGCACAGGGAGGCAGGGAATGGATGTTTCAGTCAGTCTATTCATGATGGTTTCTGCCATTTGCCTTTCCTTAGAGCAGACAGGCTCTGCATCAGTCCTTCCTGCACTTCCCAGGGGTCCCACACACATCCAGAAGCCCTGCACAGGCTGCTCTGATGTGCATTCATTCCAAAGGCTGCAGCTCCTTTCTGCCTCTCGTATGAGTCTGCTCTGCGACTCGCAGGTTCTTCAGCAAAGTCTGTGCCATGGCCACCTCCTCCTCTCCTGCCCATTCACACTCACTCGGAGCTGCTGGTGGCTCTCAGTCCTGCCATTGCCCTCCATGGGCTGCAGTGGTACAGCCTGCTTTCTCACCATGGCTTGTAGAGTTGTCTCTGGTCTGGTGCTCCTCCTTCCTTCCTCCTTTCCTGACTGTAGGGTCTGTGTGGTCACCTCCATCTTGTACCACTCTTACACCTCCTCCCAAGCACTTTGTGGTGGTTTAGGCCAATATCCACCCAGTCATAATATCACTCCCTCTCCTAAGCTGGACAGGGGAGAGAGAGAGGAATATAACAAACTGCTTGTGAGTTGAGATAAAGACAGAGACATCACTCGGTAATTAGCGTCACGGGCAAAACAGACTCAACTTAGGGAGAAAAAGGTTTGATTTAGTAAAGAAACAATAAAA
>WBNH01000576.1:37516-76342 GCA_013401255.1 Urocolius indicus
CCACTGACCTTGGTGTCTGCGGAGATGTTTTCACATTCTCTCTCCCTGTTGCTGCTGCAGTTCTGCAACTGTGGAACAACTTCTTCTGCTCAAATATGTTATTCACAGAGGCGTTACCTCCACCACTAATTGGCCAGGCCTGGGTCAGGTGCAGGGTCCAACTTAAAACTTACTGGCCCTAACCCTGTCAGCTACAGGGGAAGCTTCTGGCAACTCTCTTTGTTTAAAGAAGCCACCATTTTAGCCCCCCTGTTACTGAAAAACCTGGTCCAGGCCAAAGCCACTACACACTTCAAATCCCCATCCTTAAATAGGGATGGCAGAGACATCAGATTGGCCCAGCCAGGTAGGTCTGCATCCAAGAGCCAGGGGAAAGTCCAAGAACTTTTTACTGTGTCTTCACTGCAAACCCCTCCCACTGTTACCAAGAAAAGGCTGCTCCTTGCTAAACCGTGACATGTCAGAGAGGAAATAACAAATGTCAGTTATTTTAATTTTAGTGTCTTTAATGCTTCTCTTATTCTTGTTATGAATCACCTCCTCTCCAGGTCTTTAAGAATGGATTTAACTGTTCCCTGTCAGAGATGTTGTAAGTATAGTTGATCTTGTCCTCAGACCAGAGTTTAGTATAAGAGCTTAAGGCTAGTGAAACTTAATTGTGCTTGTCTGGCTCTCTTGTAAGTCAGAATGTAGATTTGACAACACTTTCACTTTTCACAACAAAACAGAAAATAATGCAAATCCTTAGACCTTAATTTATCATCTTGAAAACTTTGGTTGTGATTGCAAGGTATTTAAGATATTCAAATACATGGTACTATGAGCAGTATTTGCTATTAAGTATAATGTAAGTGTTAACTAGAGCCATCTTATAAAGGCACTATTAATTACTGTGTGATTTTTCTTGTTTTTCTGCATAAGTCTGAGGCTGAATCAGCTTTAGTCCAAATGACAGTAACTCAAAGAGTGACAAAAAGTTGTCCTCTTTCTCCAAATAAATTTCTAAGAAATATAAATGTGAAAAGTCCATTTATGTATGGATGTGGTATTAGCTTTGCTGAATGCTTATGAATTGAGGTAGGAAAGTCGGTAGGACATAGCATAGATAAAGCAGCATCCTCCTAGATAGGGTATGTCATCCTGGAGTATAAGTCTTCTGAAAAACCTGCTTTGGCAACACAAGGAAGAGTTAAAATAAGGAACTCTTGCAATGTGCTAGCAGTGGTGGGCAGACAGGCTAACAAAGAGCAGCCTGGAGCCAGGAATTTTCCACTGCCAAGCAAGAGAGGGAGAGGTAAACCACTATGTAGTGTTGTGGTTCAACTCCAGCGAGCAACTCAGCCCCACACAACTGCAGTCTCCTCCACAAAGCAAAACAAGGAATTTGTTCAACCACTTCTCATCACCAGTCAGGTGTTCGACCACCTCCAGGACAGCAGGGGTCCAGCAGGAGTAATGGTTAATTGGGAAGACTCTAAATGTCCTCCTCCTTCCTTCTTCCTCTCCTAGAGGTTGTCAAATTGTTAGGGATATCCCTGTGGTCAGCTGGGGTCATCTGTTCTGGCTGTGTCCTCTCCCAGCTTCTTGTGCACCCCCGGCCTACTGGAATAACATTCCCAAAGAAGTGGTGGATTCTATAACACTGGATTCTTTTAAGATGCAGACAGATAGGGTCCTTGGCCACCTTGTCTACACCATGCTTTTCCCAAGAACAGTTGGACCAGATAATGTTTGAGTTCCCTTGTTTTGATTTCGTGTTATGATGGCAGACAAAGCTTGTGCAAAACTGCCAAAGATTAAGATCAGCTGAGGTCTGAACAGCCAAAAGAGCCAGAAAGCAGAATTGACAAAGAGATATTTGTGAAAGAGAAGGAGACACTGGGATTTGTGATTAACAAAATAGGTAGTCTCGCTAAATTTGATGCTAACCAATGAAAAGTTCATTACAGACAGAAATAACAGACAATGTGGTAGTGAGAGACAGCATTTTGTATGTGAAGATAAAAGAATATAGAGAATATGCTTTGTGATGTGGTCGTCTCTAATCATTGGTGCATTGCTAAGGGAGACTCAGTGAAATTGTCCAAGAAATTTCCTGCCTGGTTTCAGAGACTCTGAATGGGAGTAACCTTCTTGTGTCTCACAGATCAGTGCTTGCAGGTTGCACAAAGTCTGTGCAGGAAGGCATTCCTTTTTAATACATCCTTCCTCCCGTAGAGACCACATATAGTGCAGACAGGTTGTATTGAAGTCATTATGGGGTGAAAGCAGAACAGAACCATAGAATCATAGATCGTAGAATCATGAATGGTAGGAGTTGGAAGGGACTTTTAGAGATCATCTAGTTCAACCCCAATAATCAAGGTTTTATTTATTTATTTTTTTTCAAACAAATAATGCTATTTTGTGTTTCTTTGGCTAGTGGTAGTGAGATAAACAAAACAGCAAACAATAACAGGAATGCCAAAATAATAGAAACGTGTATGATTTTTCCTTTTCATTTATCTTCTCCCTGGAGTGCGCCATTTCTTTTCTCTTTCAATGAATACTTACAAATGGATGACAACTCAAGTGCTGTCTGAGGAAAACAAGTGGAAGATGAATCAAGCTTGTTTACCATTATCAAAGTTTGACATGACACTGCTCTCCATGTAGTCCAAAAGAACAGTACATTTAATCTTCAAACTCTCATTAAAAAAAAAAAAGTCAGTAAAGAACACCAGTGTGTTCACTGTAACATTTTAATTAGTAAATTCTCTTTTTACTAACTGCAAATCGAGCAAAAAAGTATTGATTTATATGGATGGCAAAGAATATTAAAGGAATGCCTATTGAGAAAAAAAAAAGTGACTTTGAAGACTGCTTAAGCCTTGGCATATTTTAAAACACATAGATAAGTGACAGAGTCATCCACAGCATCCTCCTGCAGAAATTGACTGCCCATGGCTTGGATGGCCCTGCTCTGAGATGAGTGGAAAACTGGCTGGATGGCTGGACCCAGAGAGTTGTAGGGGATGGAGTTAAATCCAGTTGGTGGCCAATGGTGTTCCTCAGGACTCAGTGCTGGGATGAGGCCACTTGCATGAGGTTCAACAAGGCCAAGTGCTAGGTCANAATTGTCCAAGAAATTTCCTGCCTGGTTTCAGAGACTCTGAATGGGAGTAACCTTCTTGTGTCTCACAGATCAGTGCTTGCAGGTTGCACAAAGTCTGTGCAGGAAGGCATTCCTTTTTAATACATCCTTCCTCCCGTAGAGACCACATATAGTGCAGACAGGTTGTATTGAAGTCATTATGGGGTGAAAGCAGAACAGAACCATAGAATCATAGATCGTAGAATCATGAATGGTAGGAGTTGGAAGGGACTTTTAGAGATCATCTAGTTCAACCCCAATAATCAAGGTTTTATTTATTTATTTTTTTTCAAACAAATAATGCTATTTTGTGTTTCTTTGGCTAGTGGTAGTGAGATAAACAAAACAGCAAACAATAACAGGAATGCCAAAATAATAGAAACGTGTATGATTTTTCCTTTTCATTTATCTTCTCCCTGGAGTGCGCCATTTCTTTTCTCTTTCAATGAATACTTACAAATGGATGACAACTCAAGTGCTGTCTGAGGAAAACAAGTGGAAGATGAATCAAGCTTGTTTACCATTATCAAAGTTTGACATGACACTGCTCTCCATGTAGTCCAAAAGAACAGTACATTTAATCTTCAAACTCTCATTAAAAAAAAAAAAGTCAGTAAAGAACACCAGTGTGTTCACTGTAACATTTTAATTAGTAAATTCTCTTTTTACTAACTGCAAATCGAGCAAAAAAGTATTGATTTATATGGATGGCAAAGAATATTAAAGGAATGCCTATTGAGAAAAAAAAAAGTGACTTTGAAGACTGCTTAAGCCTTGGCATATTTTAAAACACATAGATAAGTGACAGAGTCATCCACAGCATCCTCCTGCAGAAATTGACTGCCCATGGCTTGGATGGCCCTGCTCTGAGATGAGTGGAAAACTGGCTGGATGGCTGGACCCAGAGAGTTGTAGGGGATGGAGTTAAATCCAGTTGGTGGCCAATGGTGTTCCTCAGGACTCAGTGCTGGGATGAGGCCACTTGCATGAGGTTCAACAAGGCCAAGTGCTAGGTCATGCATTTGGACCACAACAAACTCAGTCAATGCTACAGGCTTAGAGCAGAGTGCCTTGAGAACTGTCTTGCAGAAAAGGACCTGGGGATGTTAATTGACAGCCAGCTGAAATTGAGCTAGCAGTGTGCCCAGGTGGCCAAGAAGGCCAACGCCATCCTGGCTTGGATCAGAAATAGTGTAACTAGCAGGACTGAGAAGATGATCATCCCCTTGTACTTGGTGCTGTTGAGGCTGCAACTTGAATACTTTGTGCAGTTTTGGGCCCCTCACTACAAGAAGGACACTGAGGTGCTGGAGCATGTCCAGAGACAGGCAATGAAACTGGTGAAGGATCTGGAGCACAAGTCTTATGAGGAGCAGCCAAGGGAGTGCTGTGGTTTTGCCCAGCCAGCAATGAAGCACCGTGATAGTCTCTTGCGTACTGCCCCCCATTCGCCCCCACCCTCCTTAGGATGGTAGAGGCCCCAGTAAGATTGGAGGAAAACCAATAACCAATAACCAAGGACCTTGTGGATTGACCTTTGTACAGTTATAGTTCTGGGCAAAACAGACTCCAGTACTCGACTACCTACAAGAAACAGGACTTTAAGGTCTCCCTCCCCTATCCCTCCTTTCTTCCCAGGCCCAGCTCACTGCTCCTCATATCTCTACCTCCTCCCAGCTCAACTGCTCAGGGGCACAGGGAACGGGGGATATGGTCAGTCTCTCACAGATAGGCTCTGCTGCTTCTCTCTTCTCTGATGAGAATGACTCCTCACATTCTTCCTCTGCTCTGATATGGGGTCCCTCCCACGTGACACTGTTCTTAATGAACTTCTCTGGTGTGGGTTGTTCCCAACAGTTACAGGTTCTGTGAACATGAGGTCTGTCACATAGGACACAGTCTCTTGTGGACATAGTCACTGCCCCTGGCACAAAGTCTTTTACGAACTGCAGAGGAATTTCAGCTTCCCCACTCCTCTCCTCAGGAGGCAGAGGAGTCTCTGCTCCAGCATATCTCCTCCTCTCTTCTGACCTTGGGGTCTGTAGGGTCACTTTTCTCTCTTCCCACTCCTGGAGATATTTAAAAGACACATAGATGAAGTACTGAAGGACATGGTTTAGTTTAGTCATGGGCTTGTCAGTGTGAGGTTAGTGGTTAGACTCAATAATCTTAAAAGTCTTTTACAATCAAAATGATTCTATGACTCTATGAATGTCTTATTAATGCATATCTCAGCACTGTGCATTGCTATTGGAAGATGAATACAATACTTTGCTTTCCATTTTTATGAAAAAAAAAAGAAAAAACAGACTTTTGTCAACTTACAAACACATCCTCTAAGTTTGTTAATGATGAAATAGTTAGGAAATAGTAATAGGAAAAATGTTCTTTTGAAACAACTGGAGGAAACACACAAAACTGGAGGAAATACTTCATTTATTGAACACCAGCTATAAATGTCCTGAAAGTGGAACTACTGCATATCAATCTGATATGTTGTTCTGGAAAAATCTCAAAGGATTCATAATGATGTGACTCTGTACTACTTATAGGAGGAGCAGTACAATATACATCTTTGTTTTAGTATTTCTAGCCAAGAGAAACACAATAATGCTTGTATCTGATATTTCAATGGTCATATACTACATCTATTCATCCTACAGCTATTATGTTAAAGTGGATACAAATCATACAGAGCAGGACTGTGCTTATATGTACTATTCAAGTTTTTTTCCTTATCTTTTCTGGTTCCCTGACCTTTCTAGACTATTTTTCATCCTCTGTGATTTTGCTAGACTTTGAAGATGTGGACTGTGGTACAGTGAAATTTTTCACCTTCCTTTTTAAGGAAGTAACAAAACTATGATTTCAGTGTATGAAAAACTTGCCACTGAAAGCTAAATTGTCCTGTAGCCCAAATAAATATTGGATGAGAAAAGAAAGCTCATCCTCTTACCAATTTTTTCCTACAGATATTCCAGTGCTGTGAGCAGGAAAAGTCTAGTGCCCTGCCTTGCTACTTAAATTTGCCCAGCCTGTAGTGCCCTCAAAACAGAGAAACAGGGTAATCCAGTTGTTGAAGTTTGCTCTCAGCAGAGCTCAGTTGGGCCTCAACTTCCCAGGAAGATTTTCTTTTCCTTTGTTATTTTGGAGGCATTCATTCACATGCAGGGGGACTTCACTGTGTGGAGAGATGCCACGGCAAAAATTAAAGTGAGCTAAGACACATGAAAATTTTGACATAGATTCTTTTGATAGTCATGCTGCCTTTGGATTGTGGCAACAGTACATGAGTCTTTTAGCAATTCTTTAATTTAACAGAAAATAGCACAGTCAAATCTAATAGCTGGAGTCTGAAGGTGAAGAAATTCAGGCTGAAAGTAAAGCTAACATTTTTAAGGCAATATTTAACTATGTATTGAAGCAGTTGAGAGATGCTATGGACCATCTGTCTGCCTGTCTCTTTATGTCAATACCAGGCCATTTTCCAGGCAATGTTATGCTGAGGTTTTGACTCTGTGCTCATGATAGCTTTTTACTTTAAGATCTGTAAAATCTACACAATAAAGTATTTCAAAATGCTTAAAAATATATGGTAGAAAAATAGGCTATTACCTTATTAGTCTCCAATGCTTTTGAAAGGATTTCAATTTGCTAAAATTTTCGTGTATGGTGAAAGGCATTTCAATTTCATTATAAGTTTAACCTAAGTTCTTTGTCAGATATTTGAGATTTGATTTATGGTTCGTCTTTCCATGCAAATGTATCAAAGCTAACTTAATTCTTTATATTAAAGTATGTGTAGTACTTAAGCACACCTATCTTGGATTTGTTGTCGTTTATTCCAAAAACTAATGTATTTACCTCTATTTTCCATGTTTGCAAATGAGTTCAGTGAATTGTCATACTCCTGTGTTGCGTTCATCTTCCACTTGAGGAAACTGCAAAAAACCTCATTCTTCAACAAAAGGAATGTCCAAGAGGCCTAGGCTGACCAATTGAGAGAAAAAAAACAAGAAAATAAAACAACAGCTTCCCTGGCAGATCATTGTTCACACTGGGTGAAGTCTATGAGAAGACTTTCACTGATTTTGACAGGCATCAGGACGTCCAAGAATCTGTCTTCTTCAGATGAAGCTGTCACAAAAACCTGAGCACTAAGGCTATCAGCAAAAAGGCAAAACACTTGGTCCTGCTCCACTAGTGCTGCTCGTGGGAAAAAGAAAAATATCTTAAAGCTAATGTATAGAGACTGTCAAAATGAATGCCCCGGGGCAGCAGAGACTGCAACGGACTACTCATGAGAGGAACGGAAAACAGGGTGTGAGATCAAATGCTTTTTCTTCAGAAGCAGTCAGTATCCATGAGTTCGTTCAGGTACCTATCAAGTACAGCTATTCATATGTACTAACCCGCTCCCATCACAACACGTCTTTTCAACATTAGGAGATTAGAGACTGCTCCGTGTTTTTCTGCTTGAAGTGGAAATATAGCAGCTGCTACTCACATATGGATAACACACTATCCAAATACAAGAAGTTCCTGTCAGAATGTGAACCAAGAACTTGGACAATACCAGCACTGGCTCCTTTTGAAGGTGAAACAAATCATACTCTCTTCTATTTACGTGAGTGTATGAAGTTATTCAGCTGAAGTGTCTTCAACTCAGAGCAGGGAAGAAAGAAGATGCAGTTAGTTTAAATGTTTAAATATCTGCAAGAGATTCCTTTTTTCACTGAAAATATCTATTAATCTACTGTCTGGAAGTTTTCCCTTTCAAAAAAAAAAAATCAACAATATTTTCAGCTCATGAAAAGGAAATTGATGGTAGGAATGTGTAAGTGTAAGGTACAGCTCTGCTGAAATGAGGGAAGCAATTATATCTAGTGAGGAGATAACATGTATTAGAGCTAGGGAGTTACAGATAAAAGCAACAGAAGAGCTCTGTTATGCTTGTACCTTACAATCTAAGCTTAGAGTAACAGTGTTTGTAGAGTTATATGCATATAGCAAAGCAAGGTAAGACTAAGATAGCATTTGGAGAAGTTAATTGTTATTGAGGTAAAGTGAGGTCTGATTTTTAAAGTAGGAATAACACACAAGGCACTAAAACAATGAGTTAAATTATCACCAGGAATCAGTATAGCTTTCTGCTTTGTATGCTTGGTGATCTGCGCTTACAATCTGAATAAAGATGTAGATTTTTTCCAATTTACAGATTATTGTCTTGCTTGGGGTTTTGGTAGACAAATCACCTTTAAAGCCACCAATGATTCTTCTGTCTCTGAAGAATAAGAACAGATGACAAGATCTGTCACTAAGTAAGAAAGGATATTATCAGGGATTCACAAAGCACTTGCAGATGACAAATAGGAAGAAAAAGGTTAGTGCGTCATTTTGCTTTCAGAAGCAGTACCTCAGATGAAGGAGTACACAGCCTTTGTTCTAAAGGCTGATAGCTTTTGATTAAATTAATTTCCAGATAATGTAATGCATAATAATTATAGATTTACCAACAGTGAAATGCAAGTTAAATCTGAAGAATTAAGTAAAATGTTGAAAGTCATTAGTTGCCATGATTTCTGGCTTGTGTTTTTGAATAAGTGTAGGGAAGAAGAATGATGTGTCTTGCTGGAAAAGATAAATTAATATTTTTAAAAAGTCAAGATTTTTTTTCTATCTGAGGATATTCTACATTACCAGATGTCTTGAATATTGTGCAAATATTGTGAAAAAAAAAAAGAAAGCTGTCAACAGCTTGTAAGCTGAGGCAGTTACTTGAGGAAGCAGTTCTGTGCGAGAGGTTTTCAATGCCCCTCCTCTGCCCAATCTGGTGAAGGAAGCTGTACCTCTATATCTCTGGATGCACTGTCCTAACCGTACTGGTACAAAGTTAATTTCTTCTATCTCCTTGCTGTAGTGAATTACCTACACTAAATCCCCTAAAATGCTGACAGTAGAACTCTTACTCCAGTGAGCTCTGCAAAATCGTGTCTAGGCCCCAATGTAGAATATCCCTTACCTTGTCCCTAGCTGTGACTAGGGATCCCACTGACGCCAACTGACAACATTACCGTCACATCCTGAGTATTTTCGTGAGAAGCTTTCTTTGTGTTGACAAGGTGGGTTTTTTGTTTGTTTTTTTTTTCATATAGAACAACAAATAAGTGCCAGAAGCTGTGAGTGTCCAGATAACACAGACTTGGTCTCCCAGATGTTCCTGGAGAGGTAGCCTGCCAGATCCCAGCACTCTCTTGCTCCACTTATTAGGTTGCTTTTACTATAGCAGTCAGAGGGTGAAACACAGAAATTAATTAACAAAAGGAAATAAGAGATAAGTGCTTGGAGACACTGCTAGTAAAGTGTTGATAGCAGGTATAAAATCAGTGCACTATAGGCAGGCTTTCTTGGATGTTTTGGTTCACACAGGGATCAATCATTTATCCACTTTATGCTTCTCAAGGTTAAATTTTATGGCTTCTCTGCTCCCCTCAAAATACAGTATGAAAAATAAATAAATCCTCTTTTCTTCCATTATAACCTTGTCTCACTGAAGGACTAAATGAGGACCCTGAGATCTATGCAGTTACAGTAAGGGTGGATAGTTGCAAGGCCTATCATCATTTCTCAGTGATAGCATTTCTAAGGCCAGATGACTTTGCTTACCATGCTATCACTTTAATTCATCTCAGTTGGGTTGTAAGTTTAAATAAGAGCATTTGTTCCTCTTCTGAAGGTTTTGCTGGTGTTTGTGCTTTGTTTTGGCCCTGTAACACTTGGGAGTGGAAGGATGATACAGCATAAACTCTTCCTCAAGACAAATCACAAAATAACTCATCAGAATAAATCAAAGGTTTCACTGGCAGCACTTGCTGCAGTGAAGGAGTCTGTGAGGCCAGCACATATCCAAATCCAGTTTTTACATTATCAAGTGGACATTTTGAAGCATTTCTTGGTGCACAAGTGTGTCTGCAGCACTGGAACAGTAGTGCGAGATGAAAAATGGTCTTGCAAAGCTGCCATGCACACATATCGAATTCCCTTTTATCCTCTTAGACTCAAAATCATAACTATCATACCATAACATGTTGTAGCATAATTGATAATAAAAAATTACACAATGTCTTTCAATTAGTCCCAGTTCAGTGGAAAATTGGTACATAAATGATGGAATTGTAATATCAGATACTGCCGAATTAAAACATTTAATGCACAGAGGTCATTTCTTTTTTTCATTTTATCCTCTTTTTCTCTAGAATACTTGAAATAGTGCAAAGTTTACTTAGGAGTGTTTTTTGGGCCATGGGAAGTAGGATGTTGTGACTATTACAAAATCACTCCAGAGTCACTCCATGAAAACAAGTCATCTGACGTACAGGTATTAAGGAATGTAAAAAGCAACAAAGCAGAGATCTGTGGGCTTGTCTCAGACACTTCTCTAGTACACATCACCGTAGCTTCAGGATCATGCATAATTTTTTAATTAAGTAAATGATAAAGATGTTATTTTCTTGCATTTTGTTTGTTTGTTTGTTTGTTTTTAAGAGAGCCTGTACTGAGGAAGAAGTAAGAAGTTATGTCTGCACTATCCTTAAGAGCTTGATGTATCCCTAAATTCATATTAATATTCCTCCTGCAGGACATGCACAGCCCAGGCTATACATAACAAACAATACTGCTGCAAATATTAGGCTAGATGGTATGTTTAGTTTATTGACATCACTTGCCATAAGCATTCAATAGCCTGAATATCTCAGCTCTTGTTCCACTGCTCCTCCTACAGCTCAACCCAGAGCTGTCTCATACTAGTTCCTGACTTCAATTCACATCCTTAGGGCCACACAGTGGGAGAGAAGCACGAAACATAGGAAGACATAGCAAACACAGGAAAACTACTTTATTATTTGTTCCAGATTTACAGACATTGAGATCAATTTAAGTTTCTCCAACCTGAATATTTCAGCAACAGAAGTTTGAGGTTGCCTGCACCCTATCTCAAACGGCAGAGGAGATTTAGAAGAAATATTGATAACTCCAGGAATACATCTTTATCACTACCTCATTTTGGAGAAGAAACAGCAGGAGTTTCTGTCCAGGTGTGTTCCAGAAAGCACTTTCCTACTGTCCATACCTTCTTTTCTCTGCTGGTAATGGAGTTGTATTTTCACTCTTCTTTGCTTTTCTAGAACTGTGTTTCTTCCAAGTCTATTCCCTTCTTATGAGTACTGCGAGTAACCGCTGCCTTCCCAGAGGTATCATTCCATCCAGAGCATCCCTGATACAGAGTCAATTGCTGGATTTGCATTTTATAGTATGACCATTCAGAGTCCTGCATCTGGGGAGAAATAACCCCATGCACCAGTACAGACTGGGGATTGACCTGCTGAAGAGCAGCTCTGCAGAAGGAGACCTGGGAGTCCTGGTTTAGAACAAGCTAAACATGAGCCACCAATGTGCTCTCATGGCCAAGAAGGCCAATGGCATCCTGGGATTCATCAAGAAGAGTGTGGCTAGAAGGTCAAGGGAGGTTCTGCTCCTCCTCTACTGTGCCCTGGTGAGGCCTCATCTGGAGTCCTATGTCCAGTTCTGGGCTCATCAGCTCAAGAGGGACAAAGAACTTCTGGATGGAGTTCAGCTCAGGGTCACCAAGATGATCAGGGGACTGGAATGTCTGGGGCTGTTTAGTCTGGAAAAGAGGAGACTGAGGGGAGATCTTATTAATATTTACAAATCTCTAAAGGTTAGGTGTCAGGAGGTTGGGGCATCCCTTTTTTCTATTATAGGTAGCAACAGGACACGGGGTAATGGAATGAAGCTGGAACATAAAAGGTTCCATTTAAATATAAGAAAACACTATTTCACAGTGAGGGTAAGGGAGCCCTGGCACAAGCTGTCCAGAGGGGTTGTGAAGTCTGCTTCCTTGGAGGTCTTCAAGAACTGCCTGGACATGTTCCTATGCGATCTGATCTAGATGAACCTGCTTCAGCAGGAGGGTTGGTCTAGATGATCTCTAAAAATCCCTTCCAACCCCTACCATTCTATGATTTTACCATGACTACATGTGATATTATTTTGCTTATTCATCTTATTTTGTTAAAGCCTTAACCTTAAAAGAGTTCTCTCCTCATGTGTTCAAACAGTCAAAGTGATGGATGTAAACATCAGTAACTTTTTATCCCATACAGTTTATTCTTGGCATCTTTCTTGTTCCTTCCTGGGCACATAACTGACATTTCTTTGCCTTCATTCCTGTACAAATGCCATACTTCAGTCTCAAAGATACTTTGGGGAAAAAAGCATTATTCTACCAGTATTTATCTGAATTATATTACTTTCAAGAAGAAATGAAAGTGATTATTGAGCCAGGAGCAGCAGCTTTTTGGAGTTTTCTAATTAACTATTGTCACTATCATTTCTTCAACAGGTGGATAAAATCTTTTTCACATGCGCATCACTGATGCATTGAGTCAAGGAATCATTCTTTGGTTGCAAACATTTGGTAATAGGCTCTTCCATTTAAATATAAGAAAAAATTATTTCACTGTGAGGGTGACGGAGCCCTGGAACAGGCTGCCCAGAGGGGTTGTGAAGTCTCCTTCCTTGGAGGTCTTCAACACCCACCCAGACATGTTCCTGTGCAACCTGATCTAGGTTGATCTGCTTCTGCAGGAAGGTTGGGCTAGATGATCTCTAAAGGTCCCTTGCAACCCCATCATTCTATGATTCTATGATGCTATGATCTTAATCAGTAGCTGTTCACCTTATTTTTCTTGGGCAGGGAGAAGCTGTCTCCAGACTCACCTGGTAGCTCTGTGCTTGTTACCCAGAAGGGCATGTGAAAGTGAAAAGCCAAAGGTTGATGCCCTAAGAACTGTTTTTTGAGAACAAGAACCAGATTGTCTAGTGTGTCTAGATGAACAGAAAGCTGAGCACAAACCCTCCCACTGTGCCGTGCCACGTGGTCTCTGGTCCCTGCCTGCTGCCTTCCCTCCACTACCAGCTCTGGAACAGTGGGTGCACACACAAGGTTTTGCCTTTGAGTCCTCTCAGCAGTGGAGTTCTCAGCCTCAAAGCAAGTACTCTGGCTCCTTCCTAAACACTCCAGTGGGTTTGTGATTTCACATATCAGGAGAAGCNGAAAACCACTCAAAAAAAAAAAAAAAAAAAAAAGCTGCTTTTTTACAGTGGATACTTGTTCATCTGCTGTTATTGGCTTGATGTTGAAAAACCAAGCATTCTGCCTACTCCTTATTAATACTTGCACTTGCTGCATATGGCATTAAGTTGTTGAGCCAGAGAGTTTAGGCAAAACACAGTGTGCTAACAGCAAGCTCCAGAACAGAAAGTCTGCTGGGCTAATTCTTCAGCATAGAGGAAGAGTACATACACTGTAAAAGGAACTACATATTTTAAGAAATATTAGCCCAGAACTTATAAATAAAGAGGAGTTGTTGCAGGAGTCAACAAACTATACGTTAGCAGTCCCCTAACTGATGAAGAACTTTTTCACTTAACACACCTCTCAGCCGTAGGGCTAAAATAATTAAGCCTCATGTCCATGGCTCTTATGTGGCACATAAGACTCCCCTCTGATCTATAGTGAGCACCATGGTGAGGCAAATTGTCCCTTGGCAGTCCATGGAGGCCACTGGGGAGCAGAGATCCACTTGCAGCCTATGGAGGAGCCCACGCCAGAGCAGCTGGATGCCTGAAGGAAGATGTGACTCTGTGGGAAGCCCGTGTTGGAGCAAGTTCTTGTCAGGACCTGGGAGTCTGTGGGGAGAGAGCAGCCCCCACCAGAGCAGATTTGCTCTCAGGGCTTGTGATCCTGTGAGGGACTCAGGTTGGAGCAGTCGGTACTTGAAGGACTGTTGTCCCGGTGAATGACCTAGGTTGAGGCAGGGTGTGAGGAGCTGCCTCATGAGAGGCCCCATTCTGGAGCAGTTTGTGGAGAACTGTAGCCCACGGGAAGGACTGACATTGGAGAAGTTCATGAGGGACTGTCTTCTGTGGGAGGGACTCCCATGGAATTGTGATGAGGCCTCCCTCTGAGAAGAAGCAGCAACAAAGTCCATTTGTAATGAACTGAACACCCCCCATCCCCTGCACTGCTGAGGGGGAAGGAAGGAGAGTCTTGGGAAGAGGAGAGGGTGAGGGAAGGTGTTTTAAGATTCGATTTCTCATCTCCCTGTTCTGATAGTTCAATAATAAATCAAACCTTTTTCTCCCCAAGTTGAGACTGTTTTCCCCGTGACGCTAATTGCTGAGTTATCTTCTTGTCCTTCTCTCGACTTAAAAACCTCTTGTCCAGTTTAGGAGGGGGAGTGATATGACTTGGTGGGCTTCTGGCACCCAGCCATGGCTAAACCACCAGAGGATCAAACTTCTGCCCTCCTTATTCCTTTCCTGGAGGAGCCTTACACCTCTTCATCCCCAGGGTTAAGAGGCTATGAATCCCTAAAATCTTCTCTTGATTATTTTGAGAGACAAAATAATATTTTATTAGGTATGGCTCATGATGGGAGCAATGGCAGGCAGCAAGGTGGAGAGCAGGGAGAGCCTGTCTCTCTTGCGGTGGTACAAGCTGTGTACCCAAGAGTTACCTTACTTATCATGATTAGGATCACCAGGTATTCCCAAAATAGCTGATTCAGGCCTGTGAATCTGATACAAAGAGGCATCCATATCCCAAAGGGAAGCAGAAAATCATGGTTGAAGCAGAGGTACATTCCTTGTCGGTGAGAAATCCCACAAGGAGAGGATGGATGCTGGTGATCACAGCTGTGAGGATGTGCTCAATACAGTTCTTCAGAGGATGTAGACAGTGTGTGAAGGTAAGGCAATCTCTTGCAGGGATCAAGTTTGAATGTCTGTCTGGGAAGGACCTGAAGGTCTCTCAAGAAGGGGCAGAACTTGAGCCCCTGGCTGTGTTCTTGTTCCCATGTTATCCTTCTGAAAAACAGCAAGTTGCTTCCTAGTTGTGAATCCAGACAAGTCCTTCCAGTTTCTGAATATTTTGAAGCACACAGAGACTGTCTGCATGTTGTTTGTTGAATGGCACTCATAACCTGGTTTATCTTAATTCCAACTTGAATGATTTTTTTTCTTGATGCTTCCAAGAAAAGGGGAAAGGTTTCAGACATTGTATTGCAAACCCATAGACAAGTAAGCAATCACAGTCCATTCACCCCCTTGGTTCATGTCTGTGGTCTACACAAGCCCAGTGTCCTCCTGTGGACTCCTTCCTTAGTGATTGTTGGAATTTCTGCTGATTTTTTTTTTTGTTTATTTTACAAAATTATTTTAAATGGTTAGTCTAAGTCACAAGTTTTGCCCCACACAAAAGCTAGGTGTTATGTGTCTAGCATGGTTAACCGGATGCCTATTCACAACTGCTAGCCAGCCCATGGCACTGCCAGGCTGAACTTATGTTTAGGCATAAAAAGCATATTTGGGAATGGTTAAAAAAAACCCAAATCTTAATTATAGGCCAGTGATCCTTGACTTGAAATATACTGGACCTGTGCTGTTGGCATTGCTGCAATGAAGCACATGCTTAGCTGAGCCCTACAAAATGTTTACCTGGAGGTACTATTGGCTGACTAGAGGCTGCACTTGTCTGCTATCAGTGTTGATTAAGATTGATCTCAGCAAGGGTTAGGATGGCAGACTGTAACTAGTTTTTCAAACGGATGTAAAAATGCTGCTGGGAATGTTAATTAATTTTAAGCTGAGGAGTGCATAATTGTGAAGAATTAGAGGTTACCTCAATACCAAAAAACCTGACAGTAAGTTGCATTTCTACCAGAAATGTAAATATGTTTCTCTGGTTTATACAGTGATATCACACTATAATAAAAAATTTAGTAATAAAAATTCAAAAAGGAGTCCCTAATGAATTGAAAAATGGCAAGGCAGTTGATGTTGATTTTTCCCCCAATATTGGAATAAAGAAGAAAGACAAGCAGTAAATTGAAAATGCAAAGAATGTGTAGGACATTGTTGTTTACAGATGAGTGAAATACAAAGTATGAGTGTTTTACTTGCAAGCTTAATAGAAGAAAACCAGACTGAGCCTTATGAGCACCACTAGTATCTACTTGCCTCACATAGTGTTGATTATGTGATTGCTCATTGAAACAAATCATAAAGCTGTCCTTCTTATGTACAGTTGTAGTGCTGATTTTAATCTTTTCATGATCTTCAAGGGTTATGTCTATACAACCAGTATGACACTGAAGTGTTGCATAATTGAAACATGCAGAGAAACATTTTGTTTCAAGTAGCACCAAATTCTTCATGCTGTTTTAACTGGGTTAAAACAGAATATAGATTAGAGAACATAGATTACTCCATAGTGGTAATATATTTAATATTACTGAGGATAGGATTAGGTAAAACCTAGCATATAATTTAGTCTGGTATTAGACTGCACTGCCATTTTATGTGAAATACATTGTGTGTATGGGGAAATCAGAGGATTCTGACTTTCCAAATGGATATGATTCAGTCATTATTTACAACCAATACCTTAGTTCAATGCTGCTGAGAATACTAATCAGTGGGTATTTTTTTGTTCAGGTTTAATCTTCTAATACTTTCAATTGTTAACCATCTGCTTTGGATAAACAAAATATTCTGATTACACCTTGTCCTTAAACTTGAGAGTTTAGTCCTCTTTCAGCTGGAACACTTTAAGGTGTTTCTAGAGCTCTGCAGCCTCATCTTTTTAAGTGTAGTACTAATAAACTTCTTTTGAAATGCAGTTATCCCATCGTCTCTGTGTCGAGCACAGGACTTTGTACAGAATCCAAGGCAGAGAAAAGTTAGTGCTGAAGAACCACTTGGAGTTTACCTCATCTCTGGAAGGTCCCTCTTTGGAGAGACCTTTGCTTTCACACTTCCCATTTGGGGTCTGGATGCACACTGTAATTTCTCTATGCCATATTTTAGCCTTAATATCAGGCCACACTGTCTATGCAAATATTTTTTATTTTGAAGAAAAGTACAGATATAAAAATGGGAAGCTGGGATATTACTGTCTGTCACTGACTTGCGTAATTCTCTGCAGTGTTCATTGCATTTATTTGATGAACTTTTTTTTTAAAAAAAAGCCTTTGCAATTGGCTAAAATTATCTTGTATTTATGTCTTGGATGATAAAGCAGTTAATAAAGTGGGTTGGGAAAGCACAAAACTTGGTTCAGAAGTGGGAACATCATATTTCTGAAGTAGGGTTCTTCACTGTTGGTAATGATTAGTAAAATATTAATTATACTGGGGTTTATTTCTTTTTCATGGGTTTATCATATATGATAATTATATTCTTGGATTTATATTAGTAGTACAGTGAGTAAAGAGACTGCTGAACAATAGCTTATCTCCACGACAGTTTCTGAGGGTCATAGTGGTCTTATTTTAGAGATTAAATTTTCTTAGCTGTTACTAGTTCCTTAACTCTAGAGGAGGGAAATATACTTTGTATGGAACTCTGACTGCCTAGTATCTTCATAGAGACAGCAAAGCTATCTTGTTGCAGATCTTGATGAGAAAAATGTGTTCTTGGCAAGCTTATAAAATTAAAGTTGTCTTTAAATATATCTGGACAGGGAACAGATTTCCCTAGGTAGGAATTCAAGTGATTACTAACTGGAGACATACTCAGGATTGCCAGAACAGCTGGACTTAAATGTGGCCTATGTTCCTTGGGAACCAAGAATCACTGCAGCCCTCCAGATCTAAGGCTCTCTGAGGACCCACAGCATCCTGGCTGGTATGAATGTCTCCGACATCACTAAGTCAGCAATTGTGTCATATAGCACTTCCCATTTCTGTGTTTGGCTTCATATAGGCACAAAGGGACATGAACTTGTATCCACTCCCACATCATTCCTCATATGGAAGCACTGCTCTAACAGGCAGAAGTGCTCATCTGTTCCTTTGCCTTCAGAGGGGAAGGCAGAAGTGTGGGGCTGGGTATCATTTAAAAGACATTGAAGACCACTAGCAGTAGGCTAGTCTGAAGAATCAAAACATTCTCCAATAAGTGTTCATCAAGTACTTGCAAAAAGATATTTCTCCTTATTCCCATTGCCAAGAATTACACCATTGCCAGCACTGATCCATGGAGGACAACACTCCTGACTCATCTCTGGCCTAAGTAACTGTTTAACTTTACTTTCTACTCTTTGCTTTTATCCTTTAACCAGCTTAGTCCAATTCCCTCCAGCTCCATGACAACATAGATTCATAGTAATTTTTGGTGGAGAAATACATTATCTCTATGAGCACTTCTAGTTCTAATAAGCACATCTATGTGCTTATTGATGTCTTCTTAGTACTCTAGGACATTACCAAGATAGGGTTGCCCTTTGTAGGAGACATGTAAGCTCTCTGCAAACAGACCATGTTTCTCTATAAGCACAGTGATTTTTTTTCCTACTGTCTTTATAATATACTTTATTCTTTAACCAATGATATTTTTGATGTAATTTATGTAGTCAGTACAATTTTACTACGGTGCATTAACTGTAGAGGCTATGAAATTAATAAAAAATAATATGAAAAGTAGATAAACATGCTTCTTGTACCTAGCCCTGAGGTGGAGGGTTGTTTAAAGTATTCCTTGGTAATCCACACAATCTTCTTTTCCTGTGACCTATTAAGTAAACAAATTATTTTGATTTCCTGTGGAAAAAGGTGAGCTCTGTCCTTTAATTACTGCATAGCAGAAGCTACAACCTTCTGTAGTAAATAAATGTTAAAGTGAGATATGAAACTGACATGGAAAAAAAGTTTAATCTGGCACTGTTTAATCTCAGACAAATCTAAGAATGTATACTTTGTTGTATGATTTAGTGAGACCTACTCCCTCTCTTTGTCCTAAGTCATAATATACAGATTCTGGACTTCACTTTTTGCTTCGCTCTTCATCCTTGCATTATCCCTGTAGCTGAACAGTTCCTGATGTATGTCCTGGCACAAGTTTCAAGTGCTTCTTAAGCTTGATGATACCCCTTGCATTTACATTCAAAACCTGCTATTCAGGTATTCACAAGCTTGATGATACCCCTTGCATTTGCATTCAAAACCTGCTATTCAGGCACTCACGCTCCTGTGAGCTGGATCTTGCTAAGCAAATGAAGGCATCTTGCCCTAAATGCTTTTATACTCTACATTTGCTGATAGATGGGAGGGCTGATTACATATTCATCATGGGCTGAGAGAAAGCATGGTAAACCAGGAAGGAACCTCTCTGTGACTGGTTGTTGTTGTTAACTTGTCCTTCTGATAGCCACTGACTCTGCATGATTGTCACCCTATTGTAACTCCATTGGGAGTTGTAGTAGGCATCAGGAAGATCTTGGACTGTAATGCAAGGGGTAAGGAGAAAGTGGAAGGGCTGGCATGGGGCAGATTGAGATGAGGTGCTTATGCTAGCAGATATAAGCACATAACATAAACAATAAAGGGGAAACTGAGCATCATCCATAACATGTATGCAGTGATCCACTCCCCTCAGCAGTCGGTGAACTGGGACATCAGAAGCAACGGCAACAGGGAGTGATTCTGCTGTTGCAATGACAAAGTTAGTTAAAATAAAGCTGTCTATCAGCTAGGCTCATCTTTCCTACTTGCACTCTAAATGTCCCATTCTTGATGCTTTTCATAAGCCAGTTAGGTCTCCACTAAAGCCAGTGACATGACTGTGTAAAATGTTTTCAGGACCACAATGAGTGTATGCAGAAGCATTAAGAGCCTCTCTATACAAATATTTAAGACACTTTGTTCATCAAAACCACATTTCACACACCATTCCAAAGCCATTCCATGGATGAAGTATTAAGATTCAGCCTGATCTTCTCTGCACATTTTTGCAAGGAAGTAGTACCACAGCAGACGTTCTCTTGCTGGGCCTGTCTTCAAGTGAGGTAGTACAGTGGGTAATTGAAGTGTAAAAGGTCTTGAAGTTAGGAATAGAGAACTGCAGACTTGCTGCTGGGTTTTCTATGGTCAAGAACTTATGTGGAGAGGTTATAGGTGCATTATAGAAACTGGCAGGCAAGAAGGAAGTGTCAGGAGATGACTGAAGACGCAGAAGTGTACAGCTGCTCTGAACGGCTAGAGAAATAGCTTGTGATAAAATATAGCTGAATTGATAAGAGGCTAAAGGCTTAAACTGAGCCTAACAGATCAATAGATAAGAATTAAGTTTCATCTCACCAGTTCATAGTATGTAGTTATACCTCCCTATGAAAGGAAGGAATGATTGGGAGGGATGATAGGAGAGTATTTTAGAGCAGAAACATTTTTTACTTAGAGACTGTTAAATACATGTACTTTTGTCAATAATAACTTGGATACTTCTATTTTATACAACATTAACTCATTTCTTAGAGGTAAACACAAGCGCATACTTCGGCCAAGGTCTGTATATGCCTCTTTGGCAAGCAGGAGCTGAAAAATTGTGGTTACTCAGGGACTCTTAACCAAGGATTGTTGTCATTTCTATAAATAGAGGTGATGTTGGTTTAAATGTGATAGAGCACCTGTTTCTCTTTTCTGGATAGTGAAATTATACTTTTCTCCTGCTGAAGGGAGCCATGTCTTTTAATTCAAGTTTTCTTTTGTGTAATGTGAGGAGCAGATGATGGAGCTACTCAAGTGTAATGAATGACATTAGGGCCTCAGTGGGATGTCTGCAGGTATTGTTTTACAACTCAGGCATTGTAAAATCAAAAAACAGAAATGTTTTGCTGCACATGACTCACTATGCCCGATATTTTCTGCAGGAAATCAAATGTTCTCAGAGTCTGTACTCATTAACTGGAAAGGGATCTACTGTCCTTCGTGCTTCAGACCTAAAAACATGAACATGTGAAAATTTGTGTACCACACATCATAGCTATTAATATCAAGTAGAAAACTGTTCCAGTTCTGAGGTCAAATGTTGATTTGCTAAAAAAGAAATCATTACAATGTGTTTCTAACATTAGAACTTAGACAATAATAATATAACCTTTCTCATTAAAAAACTTATAAACTTTTCCCCTGACTTTTTGTTTTGTATCACCTACACCTGTAAAGTGACGACATCAGGCTTAACTACCCAGCTAATGAATTTCTCTCAGTATATAGAAATTTCTAGGTAAAGAATGATGGCACACTTGAGAGGATACTTATTGAGGATCAGAGTGTGAAGACTTTTCTGTCCCCGAAAATGTTGTCATATATTCAAGTGTATGATGTTAGATGCCTGCATATAGTACAATTCTATCCACTCTGATAACACTCCTGTATACTTTCAAGCAATGAGCTTAGTGCTTTTCATGAAAGTGTGGTTCAAAATCTTCCTAAGATTGAAAGTGAAGTGGTTGCTTAGTTTGACACACAATACCGGAGGTTAAGACTGAAGTAACAATGTCATCACTAGCTGTTATTCACACATGTTATATTCATAACAATATAAAGTTCTGTATGTGCAGCAGACATTTGTCTCTGGAGTTCCCAACGTACCTGATCTACATGGATATTCCTAGTAGTGCAACCAGAAATATTAAAGGTATGCTTGTTCCAAAGTTGTATGCAATCCTGACATTTGCATGGAGCTACTAGATTTTTACTGTAAGAAGCAACTTTAATATTGTGTCATTGATAAGAAGATTTTACCCAATAACTTCTACACACTGTAATTTTGTATGTATATTATTTGTAGATACTTCATATACTTATGCATACATAAAAAGGATATATAATGTTTATAGGAATAGAAGTTGTAAACAACTGTGTAGTTTCTCAGACAGTAAACTTTTTTCTTAAGATTGCATAGAACTGAAATAGTACGACCCCATTGGATCTGAGATATGATTTTCTGGAAGGAATGGCTTTTCCTCCTTCCTTTCATTCAATGGTCAGTGAAGTGAGCAGTTATCCTTTGGACTCTGTCTGTCATGTGCTGTTCATCACACTCTCACAGAAATTTGGTCTGTACTGTGACACACTTGCTGCAGTCTGTGACTAACCCCTCTGACACATTGTACAAGATGTGCTGTTCTTCTCTGTCTATATCTATAACAAATAAACAAAATCAGTCCTAGAAAATCAGTAGCCAAGACTTCCAGTCAGGTTCCTTCTGACTAGAATATTAAACAGTAAATGTGTCATTAGAGTGAGATGGTTTCAGTGATATTTGAGTGTAATTTATTTTCAGACTATTGCAGCTATGTGCATGTGTGCCTAGGCACAATGATGAGATTCTTTAGGAAGAAAAACCCTCTACAGTTATATTTCATTTTTCTACAGTACTTGAATTTTACATGACATTGTAATTCAAGAAGCTGTATTTTCACAGGCTTTTATTACTGTTTCTCTGTCTGCATCTGAGTATGGAGCTTCTTGATCTAGTCAGTAGTTTGTTTCATAAATAAACTTATTGTGTAGAATGGTATATAAGCATCTGACGTTAAAATGAATAGCTACACAAAATGAAAAGGAGGATAGAAGTTTGGGGGTTTTTTAATCTGCAAATAATATTTGCTTTAAAGCAAAGTCACAAACTTCTTTAACTGAATCAAGGTGTGGGTTTTTTCCCCACATAGCTTTATAGAATGTTAATGAAGCTCTTCAAAATAGAAACCAGTGAAAACAAGTCATGGAATGAGATTGAATTCTTCAAAGTAAAGCTGACCAGTGAGGAGACTATGGAAAATCTGCAGGTACTTCTAATTATTATGTCAAAATGTCATCTTGATTTTTCATAAAAACTTCTGAAAAATATTATACTTTTCAACATTGTCTTCTTATTTTGGTGTCATATTTATCTGTTTCCCAAGAGAAATTTTAAACATCTTGTATTTTTTTTCTTCTTTGGTGTCACAGAATGATGACCATTTACAAGAATCTTTTATGGTTAAGGGAATTTGTGGTTATCCTAGTCAAGCCAATCCTAGTCAATCAATGGCTTTGCATTTTCCTGCCCCCAAAATACCGCGGATTCCAAAAAGAGAATGTGGTCTGTAGTGTTTGGTTAGATGGGAAGACGAGCGATTTCTCTTGCTAGATATGTGCACATTGAGACTTTTACTCTAGGGATATACGACAGTACAGTTATGTATTGCGTGGACAGTCTGGTTACATGCCTGAGGGGACATCCTATAGTAGCCACCTGCACTAGACATTGAGAACAGAGTTGTGTGAGAATCCTTGTTTTGGGCTATTTCAGTGATAACAAAATGGGGATAAGATTAGATACTCTGTACTTTAAGGGGTAATAAGCAATTGAACTTAATGGTGGAGAGTCCAGCGCAGGGCCAAGATGATCATGGGGCTGAAACATCTTCCTTATGAGCAAAGGCTGCAGGAGCTGGGGCTGTTTAGTCTAGAGAAGAGGAGACTGAGGGCGGAATCTCATTAATATTTATAAATAGTGGATGTCAGGAGGCTCAGACATCTCTTTTTGTATTGTATCTTGCAATAGGACAAGGGGTAACGGGATGAGGCTGGAACACAAAAAATTCCACTTAAACGTAAGAAAAAACTATTTCATTATTCAGGTGAGGAAGCCCTGGCAACAGGCTGCCCAGGGAGGGTGTGGAGTCTCCTTCCTTGGAGGTCTTCAAGACCCACTTGGACGCATTCCAACGTGACCTTATCTAGGTGGACCTCCCTCAGCAGGAGGGGTTGGGCTAGATTAGTCTCTTCCAACCCCTACCATTCTACACTTCTATGATAGTCTGAAATACTCATAATACCTATAACCAGAGAGGCATTGATGAATTTTTGAGGAAATAGTGTATGGAAGATGGGTTTATCCTGATTATGAATTGCAGGTGTATGTGGATACATTACAGATGAAACATTATTTTTCCTAGCTCCATCTAAACTCAAATGGAAGCACGCTTGTGACACTGAAAAATTGGTAGCAGAGCTATTTGAATTGAGGACTGTGAAAGAAGAGTGCGCAGTTTGGGATGACACATTCTCTAGGGATGAAGATCTAAGTGTTTTGAATTATCGAAAAAAATGTAGAGCATATCTTAAAAAGAAAATATTTGGAAAGTGGTGAAGAGTAGTTTCTACAAGTAAAATCCTGTTTCAACACAAATCAAAAAATAACAGAAACCCCCAAGACTAAGTATACAAGTGCTGTGATAGTATTAGAAATCTAAGAAAACTGATAAACAATATTTGGTTTTAAAAAGGCTACTGATATAATAAACAACTTGAGGAAACATGGAAGAAAGAAAAATCAATCTAATTAATTGAAAAAAGTTCATTAGCCAAGGAAAAACACTTCCTGTGTCATTTCCTGACACATCCTGGTTAAGAAAAGTTTAGACTGAAATAAGGAAAAGAGTTAAATGCACGAGCAAAAGCCACAGAATATATAAACAAAAGAAAGGTCATTGTTAAATGGAACAGTAGTAATGATGTACTGGAAATAGTGGCCGGCATGGGGACTAACACACTGAAAGAGAGCAGAAAATATAACAGAATGGGAAACTTCAGTCTTTATGAACTGGTTCCTCTTACAGCAAGAAAATGTTATGTGTTTAGACAGTAGGAATGATTATTTCTTGGAAAACCATCTAGTCAGGAACATACACGGAGAGATGAACTTGCTGTAGTTCTGATCACTATCTAGTCTGGGATTTAATTATAAAAAAAGGCACTTACTAACAGTGGCCGGAATGTACAATAGACTGACAGAAGCAGAAAAGGTAGAAACCTTCTAAAATATTTGATTCAGAAATAAAGGTTAACAATAGAGAAAGGATATATAGACAGATTTTGAGGAAAAACTCGATAAGAGACTAAATTAAAAGCATATGGAATAGATAACACCAAACTGTGTATTGATCTGCTGGAGGGCAGGAATGCTCTAGAGGGATGTAGAGATGCTACATTGATGGGTCACATAGAATCACACACAGAATGATAGAGATTGGAAGGAAAAAGGTCATGAAAAGATGATCTTTTCATCTAGTCCAAGCCTCCAGGTAAAGTAGATAAAGTAGATCCACCTAGATGAAGTCATGCAGGAAAACATACAGGTGGATTTGGAAACTTCCAGAGAAGGAGACTCCACAACTTCTCTGAAAAACTTGTTCCAGTGCTCTCTCACCTTTACAGTGAAGTCATTTTCCCTTAAGTTTAAGTAGAACTTTTTGTGTTCCAACTTTTGTCCATTACCCCTTGTCCTGTCACTTGTCCTATCATTCTACAGAAAAGAATGTTTCCTCATCCTCCTGATTTACACCTTTTAAATATTTGTAAGTATTAATCAAGCCCCACCTCAGGCTGAACAGTCCCAGGTACCACAGCCTTTCCTCATAAGAACAATGCTCCAGTCCCTTGATCTATTGGTCACTAGAGACAGAGCAGAACCGGCTGACCACACTTTTCTTGATGCATCCCAGGATGACATTGACTTTCTTGGCCACGGGGGCACATTGGTGGCTCATGTTCAGTTTATTATTAAGCAGCACTCCCAGGTCTCTCTCTGCAGAGCTGCTCTCCAGCAGGTTAGTCCCCAGACTGTACTGGTGTATGGGGATGTTCCTCCTCAGGTGCAGGACTCTGCACTTGTCCTTGTTGAACCTCAGGACCTTAATGATGTCAAAGAAAGCACCGTTTCTCTTAAGCAAAGCTGGAAACAGAAAATATATTGTGGCTTTCATGACTAAGTGCAAAGTATTCAATACACACAAACTGCTTGAAAATGAGAATTTAGCTAACCTGGAACCAGTAGATTAATCAGATAGAAAACAGTAATACAAAGGAAGGAAATAATAGGGTAGCACCTTTTTAATATATTTTCTTCAAAGTAGCAATTTACTTGTGGGAATGAGCTCTGTGAATCTAAGAGAGGCCATTAGTTTGAAAAAAAAAATTAGGCCATTATTGAACATTAACGTGGAAATGAAAACTGAGCGTATTTGTGCTAAAGAGAAGAGAGTAAGACCTGGAGCAGGCCCTAAGCCATCTACTAGTGAAAGATAACCTACTATATTACAGTTAAAGTGTCTGTAGTTATTTCATAAGGGACTGTAGACTCTTCCCCTGAAATCATAGGTTGTACTTTATGGACATCATTTTATTGGGTTACACAATGTTGTGCTGTTTGAGTATGGCAAATTCTGTGATTTTGTCTTTAAGCATCTACACTGAGGCATAAACATCAATGCTTATCTCAAATCTGTGGATTAAGATTCTGACTGTCACCATATCTGGGTTGCACCACTCAGATTTTCATTGTGTTTCAAGAGACCAACTTAGTTAAACTGACTGGTATTACAAGCCCCTATGCTACCTTTCATTGCAAAAGTCACAATGTAGAATCTCCTCTAAGTGGCGAATGTCTGAACTTCAGGTTTTCATATGCTCCTATAATATTAATTGTAATGTTAATGTTACTTATAACTGGTTACTTGGATCCAGTGTATTGAACATATTGACTGGTTTTGGTTTTTTTCCTCATGGAGATATATTTACACTGAAATATTTTAACTGGAAGAGAATGAAACAAAGAAGCCTTATTTGTTACCATTCATTTATTCTGATATAAAATATATTGGCTAGAGATATTTTGAATTACTATATCCTTTTATAACTAGATATGCAAGCACACACTAAATACATAAAAAGAATGTGATACTTTTACTGTGAAAACCTAGGAAAATAAAAAGTTCAAGTTTTGCATACAAATCCTTTATTTGCAAATGTAAATGGACTTGTAAGAAATACAAAATGGTTAGCCATATGCAGAAGAGCCTGTGTGCACGCTAAATTGTGGCCTGACACTCATGAGAGCTGTTTAGAAAAAAGAAGAACATAGCTTTTCTCATAGGGCATCTTTAGCTGCTTCTGTAACATACACATCATCTGCCAGTGCCTTGGAAATTTTAATCTCTCTCTATTCCTTCTCTCCACTTCAAAGCTAAACTGAACGGTCTGCTTCTAACTCTGCAGCCTTTTCACAGAAAAGAAAAATTATTATCTCCTTCTAACTGACAGCTTTGTGCATTTCCTAGCTTAACACTCACCTATTGCAGTTGGCCCAAACTATAGGCTGAAATGACATGGATATTTCCTTTTTTGCATATTAAATACCAACAAAGCTTTCTTAACCAGTGAAGATAGGACTGAATATTTGCACTGTAACAGTTAAGGAAGGAACTGAGAAATCTCTGTCTGATGTGTGAAACTAAGAAATAGAAATACTTTATTTTGAATAGTAGACTATGTCCCAACCAGAGACCATCTTGAGCAGAGTCCACACAGGGAAGGTAGTGTTGCCATGGATGGTGTCAGGATCTCAGGACCATGTTCTGTCCTGAGGGAGACACACATGCTCTCTCTAGGGAAGTGAAGATATTTTCTTTGTGTTTAGATAGTTTTGCACTACACAGTAGTACAGCCCAGAGCATATGTGTGGTCACATCTCCCTGTGACCATGGCCTTGTATCCCCAGGATGAGGGAGGTCATGTTGACTTTGTAGCACTGGGAATGAAAGGCACGTAGCAGCATGAGGATCACAAGTACTTTGACAATAAGTGTCAAGTAAGATACCATTAGTGCACAAGGGACATGACAGGTCTGTGGACATTGGCCAAACTGTAGGAATGTGCGTGGAATTAGTCTGAGTACTTTAAACCCAAATACTTACTGGTCCTTTTCTGAAACAAGAGAACTGCTTAATACTGATACAAGTAAAAAAAATTGACAGTATTTAAGACAAGAAATGTTTGAGCTTAAATAGCAGAAAAAGTGAACTGCAAGGGAAATCCCACCATCCAATTACAAGGATGGTCAAGCTTAGAAATTGTTTACCTAGGGTAGTTAAGATTTGATTAGACAAAATAAACATTTTAGGCAGAGTTGATCTGACAGGGGCTTGAAATAGGCTATGTAATCTGTTTTCTATTTGGAATGGCTGACCCACCATGAATGTCCTCAGTGGGAGCCTTTTCCCATCAAGTGTCACACTGAAAGAAGACAAACTCTCTCATAAACCGCCTGCTATAGTATTTGGGTTCAGGACAGTTGTCATAGCACTCATTGCTATCCAGAAAATTATGACATTTGTAAGGCTGCTTGGAAAGTGGTGAAGAAGATTGTCTCATGGTCTTGTGAAATAGCCAATAGATATTTTCAGATTAATTTAATAGAAAATCTGTCTGTCATGTGTGACTGTAGCCAAAGATAAATTGCAATGGTAGTGTCAAACCTGGTTTAGACACCGAACCTCTGTATAAACCTGCTGTAAATACTAAACTCATTTTGTCTATTCATGTTCTTAATTATCAACCTGTGAAAACAATTCGTGGATACAGGAAGAAACCAAGTGCTGTGTATCCATGGGGATCTTGGTTTCTTTCAACATGACAAAGCGTAGGATGTCTTCTCAGCAAACACAGAAAAGTAAAAGGAGAACTGAGGAAAAAGTCATGGAGATATTTACTTCAGATCACAATTACATCTGGGTCATAAACATAACAGTATTTGGACTGACTTTTTAAAAGTCAGCATTCATTGTAATTCCTCATTGTTGCCTAAGGACAATAGGTCTTTTCTGTGCCACAGAAACAGTAAACCACACATACAACCATGTGTGCTCTGTGCCACATAAATATTTCTGAGACTTATTAAAATTAAAGATTACTGATATGTATTAATGCAAAAATAAAAAAAAGTGCCACCACTTTGCTCTTCAGACAATTTACCACCTAGAAATATACCTGTTTTTTTCAAGAAATTTCCAATATTACTTCAACTGCTATGCAAAGCAGTTATTTTTTACCATTGACCTAGAGATAGGGCAGTTTGAGAGGGCACAATTCAGAGATTTATTTGCTTTGCAATGGAGATACAAGAGCCAAATAGTAGTATGTACGATGCAGTACGAAAAGGCATACAGGTAGACAGAATCACTCTAATCTAAAATGTTACATTTGCATTCATTAAATATCAGTGATTGAAATTGTTTTGTAATCTTTGGTGCATTCTGTTGTTAAATACCTTCTTTTGAATAGATCTATGTTCCAAAATTCCAGGTACACACACCTACATCACATAAATGATTCCTCGACTTGTGCTTGATACAAAGGAAAAAAATCCTCAAAACAAAACACGTCAGTGTTATGACATTAAGATTTGTAATGTCCTAATGGGAGGCATGGAGGCATATACAATGAGCTAGACTGTGAATCCCAGTTCAGAATTGCTCGCGTCATGTAAATCCAGTGATCATTAAATGTTTAACCAGTGCTCTCATCCACGATTAGACTGTTTCATGCCTAACTTCTTTCCAACACCTCACTGTCTTCTCTTAACAGTAGCCAGATTTTAAGTCTTTCATGTTTCATTGTCATCTTTCTGTCTTTAAAAAGGATGCAGAGTTCATTAGTTCAGACTTTTAAAAATGTTTTACGCAAACGTGCATGTTACAAATATTTTACTTTCATATACTACCTAACTGTAGAAACAGCTACAGATTCATCTTTGATCACAATAAAACCTTTGTGCAGCAGACCTAGCAGGGTTTCCCCTGATTGAATAAACTTCAAAGACTTGTATTATATCTGACATATATAAAGCAGATGAATTTAAGCAAGCTCTAGACATCATTCCTATTTTAGCATTCAGGCACTTTCAAGATGAAGATTCTGCCAACCCTCCCTTCCTGAAGCCTAGCCTTGATGGTAACACTGGTCACACCTCTCAACAATTATTATAGTGTATGTGCACTGTCAGAATCCCAGCCTGGGACAATCCAAGCTTTGGTGTTACTTCAGCTCTTTCCACAGGGGTTAATGAAGACTCCATTCCTCATAACACATAAAGCATTAGGCCAGAGGGTCAATTAGAAATAAAAATGAACACACCCATTGTGTCCAGGTAGGCATGGCTTCTATATGTGATCAGATCTCTTAACTATTATATTGGTCACCATACAAATCAGCACATATTCCTCCATAGCATCTCAGTTTTCTCTTTCTTCAGAGTCATTGAAAAATGCTCCTTGTCTATCAAGAGAACCCTTCCATGGTTATGAGCAAACACAGAGTGTAAAGACATGAAAACCTGACGCTCCCTGAGAAGCACTCATATCACATTTTTGGAGATTGATCCAGCTAAATGGAGAGAGGTCAAAATATCCTTCTACCGTCGACTCTATGGCAACCATCAAAATTAGAGACAGAGATAAACACAAAAAGGTAAAAATAGACCCTATAACAGAGATCTGTTTTGCTTATTTAGAGTAATACTGGAGAGCTGTTTGTTTATTCACTTTGTAGTTCTCTTATTCATTTACTAAGCATAGTTTGCTTACTCATGTGGTATTGGATAGACTTCCTGCTTTGTTCGTAGTCACTTGAAAAGTCATCACACCATGATGTTCTTGCTTGGAAGTTTCCAAGAAGTATAATGAAAATACATATATTTTGCCACTTAAATTAAAAGCTATGTCAGAAACCCTTTGACTGTTTAAAAAAAAAAAAAAAAAAAAAAAAAATCCTACTTTAATTTGGATACCAAATACTGGCTTTTTTCCAGATAGTGGTGCAGTGATCAATGCTGAGCCACTCAGTACTGCAGTCAGTTAATTTATTCACAAAAATCTGTAAGTACCTTTTCTTAAAGGACAGAGCAGAAACAAAAACTGATGGTAGGGAAAAAAACAGAAAACAATTTCGTCTTAATTTATTGTAGGCCACAAGAAAGCCTTTAAAAGGCAGTCTATGTGGGTGAGATTATGAGTTTATCAATAAAATCATAGTTCTCTTAACTTGTAGAGAAGGACAATGAGGGAACAGAGTAAAGCTGTAGGAGGAGGAAGCAGACTGACAAAACAATGGAGCAGGAGAGTCTTATACACAAGGGGTGCCTGTATGAATGGGACTCAGAATGCTCTGGAGTTTGAGGGTGTTCTCAAAGTAAAAAAGATTTTGGCAGGAAGCCTGTTGACAGAGCTGATGAGGGTAGTCAACATTCAAACATGCAGACAACGAAGATGAAAAGAACAGCTTTACGTAGGGTGAACAAGGTAAAGACTAATGACTACATTTTAGAGAACCCTTTATTAATCAAGGCAGCATGTGTAAGGGCCTGAATGAGATATCTGGCCATAAGTGTGGAGATTATAAGGATTGTTCTGTGGAGATGCTAGTGACTAAGTAGTGGTAGGTTTTTGGAAATGGACTTGTCATTAACAAAAGTAGTGACAATGGTATCAGTGTGGAAATATAGAAAACCAGATTGGTAGGCACTCAAAACAAATGAAAGTGAGAAAATTATTCTATTTTGCAGTGTAACTACAGATTTTACAAAGAGTGGGAAGGAGAGAAATGGGTGAAAGACAGAAACAGGCAAGAAAAATCAGGGCTGATTTTTGAGGAACGTGGAACCTGCAAATGAAAGTTTGAAAGACATATAAGGAAATATAATAGGACAGTAGAAATAAGATGAAGAAAGAGGATAGATCACCTGGAAGACAGGTGTATACTGAGCAACAAGGGAAGAAGTACAAAAGGAAGAAACCATTTGGTAGACTTCAGAAAGACATATCAGCAGGAGTGTAAGCTTGTCATAGAAACCATCATTCCCTAGTATCTATATTCAGAATAACATTTCTTACTCTCTTTGGCTGTAACCATATCTGTAAATTAAAGTTTGTCTGAAACCACTCTGTGGCCCTGGCCAGGTGTCTCAGAGAGCCCTGGTTCACATTATTAATTCCTCTTACCTAGTAGAGAGTAGTTCTGTGCAAGTTGTCCATAGCTTCTCCTAATTCCTAAACTGTGGCTTGGGAATTGTCTGAGAAAATGTTATTAGGCATAGGCTACATCTGTGTCAGGAACAATCTAGTAGTCTGACAGAGTAAATAATAAAATTCCAAAAGTTTAAAGTTTCATGAGGATGCTTGTAATTTATTCTATGCAGTCCAGAGTTTCTTGCTGAAGATGGTTATTAATGTCTGATTGAATATGCCATGTAACAACAGAGTTGTTTAGGCTGAAGTTGCCAAGAAGGCATAGTGGGGTTCTGCATTGGTACTGAGCTGCTGGAAATTTTACCTTTTATCAATTCAGATTTGCAGGATATGAGGTCAGATGTATCTTTCCTTTGGTGCATATTTTCATCTGATAGATTCTCTTTATGGAGACTGAGGCTATAAGTTAAATGTAAAATTAATATACCAGTTAAAGAATATTTCACATTCACACGCTCAGGGGAAAAAAGGAGTTTGTCATCACAGTGGGCTGTAGCAGTGTGAGTAACCAGTTGTCTCATTCCATTTACCAAGAAGACTACCAAAGATCAATAATTATTGTCCAGTGTCTTTCTTTTGTAAAAATCGGTACAGATAAAAGGATAAACTGAAAAGAAATTGAATGATCTTTGTTTCAAGTGAAATCCATTACCCAAGTGTGGTACAAATGTAAAAAATACACTTAGCAAGATGCCAGACATTAAACACTTCTGAGCAGAGAAGGAAGCTACTGTGCTGTCCCAGCTGGCAGAGTGTGTTGCCTCCTCAGACCACATCAACAGCAGTAGCTTCTGCAGAGGCAGCGGCAAGAGGCTGTGTAGATAAGCAAAGCAATTCCGCAACAGTTGGAAAGACAGACTTTTGTTCCCCATAACCTGAAGACTGTCTACTGACTGGAAGAACTAGGTATTCCATCTCAAATAACCTTCTTCCAGTCTTCATCTGTACTGCCTATCCTCTTTTCTGCAGGTCAGGGTGATTTTTTTTTTTAAATCTCCAAATACNTTCTGTAAATATTATTATTAAAAAGAAAGTGTTATTTCATATTCATTACATCCTTCAGGAAAACAATCATCCGATGCAGCAATATAAACAAGAGATAAGCAGAAGGCTTGATACAAACAAAGACTGTTTACAATTTCCTCATTCTCATCATCTGAATTAGGATGAGTTGTTACATTGGCCAGACTTTTCCACATATGGCTGCTTTTATTGCAGTATCTTCTCAAGTTAATGCTGCACATTGTCAGGCAATAGGCTTGATTACTTAGACCACAGATTAAATAAACAAACAGTAAAATAAACAAAAAATTTACAGATAACCTGTAATAATTTTTGCAACCACATAAAAAAATCTTGGTTAATCCTCTAGGGAATTTCTGTCCCCAAAATAAGCTAAATTCATTAAGAACATTTGCCATATGTCATGTTTTGATTAAGATTTTTGGTATAAGGAGGTTGCATATAATATTTGGTTGATAGGGACAGAACTACTCTTTTGAGTGTGTTCCGAAATTGAGAGACTCTTTTGCTATTCTTATTGATGAGTGCGGCCTGCAAGCTTCAGGAGTTTATAATGTGAAAATCGAAGAGTTTCAGCTGTGTTTTCTTTTCTTTAAGGCATACTGACTCCAAAGAGTCCTTTCCTCTTTGTAATCACTGTATCACAGCTTTTCTCCCATCCCTTCATCCTTGGTTTCCGGCAATGCAGTTAGTTTCTGCCTATTTGTAGAATTACTGGTGCAATTGATCAGCATCTGTGTTGCCTTACTTTATGAACTTTGCATAGTTTAAAATTTCCTTAGAGAGTTCCACATTTTCAACTATTTACCACTAGTGATCCTACAGGGAGATCTGATGTCAGAAAACTGTGATGATTAGTCTTCAAATAGCTCATAATGATAAGGTAGGGAATTATCCTAAGAGTTCCCATTTTGAGAAATTTCATTCAAAGAATAACAGTTCAATTAAAGTTAAACCTTTGTGATTTGTAGCACTGTCACAGTTGTACAGGGATGCTGAAGAGTCCTCATTAGAGCTGCTGTTTCTTCTCTTGCAAAACTAACCTTTTGCAGCTGGTGTGCCAAACTCTCCCTAGTAAGCAAACTACTGCTGCTGCTTTTGGATAGCAAACACCAGTTTTTTAACCTAATTCAAAGTCTATTGAAACAGATAGAAAGACTTATTTCAACAATTGTGGATTATTGTTGCATTTCATGGGCTTTAACAAAAAGACTGAGAGTCCTATTAAGTCTATGAAAGTGAGGTAGGAGCCACATAATGTGCTACTAAAGCTAACACAGCTATGCAGCAATCAAATCAGCCCAAACTTGCACTAGCATCAGCAGGTGTATTTTCAATTACTTTTAGCTTCTGAAAACATTCAAATATGTCATTAAGAACAAAATAAATCCTCATCAGTGATGGAGTTCAAAACAGGCAAATTCAAACACCTGCTAGGCTGTCTGCATTCATTAACATCCAAGTTTCATTACAGTAGAGGTGGGGCAGGCACAAAATTCATTATGCCAAAAAAAGATGAAATTCCTTAAGCCATTCCTTTCAGATTTTCCTATTTTTTCTAAATAATTTCTAATTTACAGTCTTTCTTTCTTGTTTTTCTTTTTATTCTCTTTTTTTTTTTTCTGTTTTTTTTTTTTCTTTTTTTACATTTAGAAATTCTAGGCTAGAGATGAGAGGGAGAAACTCTTAGGGAACTCAATGAATAACAGTTTAGTAAACAGTAGAAATTTTGAGCTAATAAAGTCCATTTCCAGCTTTCCTTACATATGGTTGATAATAGACAATTAGAGAACATTTTGCAGTCAAAATGATGGGCAACAGTGCCCCTACCCAGTTCTATCCTTGTGCACTCATAGATGAGAGGTTGTTCACAGCTTTTTCAAGCAGAATACTAACTTCCCAGTTAGTATTTACATATATAGTTAAATACATTATTCTAAATCAAATCTTTGCCCAGAAATACAAGATGTTATTTCAGCTGTTTCAGCTTTTTCCTATGACTCACTGTAGAAGGACCAGTAAATATTTCTTCTGATTTAATGTGTTATTTGAAGAAACAATATGATGACCAATATCATCAAGAGAAATTAAACCATAATTAATATCTCCTAACTCAACATTTCAAGGAATTTTAAGTATGATAACTCTTTGCCAGGTCTGGTGGGAATTCATGCAAAATCCTGCCAGACATCATAATATGTGCTTGAATGTCACAGTGATTTATACTGTATAGAGGCTGAGCAAAATGGAACACTCCCAATTTTTAAATGGATATTTGTATGGTCTAAAGTTGGTTTCGTTAGCTATTCCAGCTTTGCTGCAGGATAGATTTCAAGAGCTGTTTTTGCCATTAGTCTGACTGATCAAGCAACATTACTAAGACAGTTCAGGTTAAAGACATCTAGTGTTATTTTAGAATTCTTAGCTGAACATGAAAAGATATTGACTGACTCACATCAAGAGCTATATTGTTAGTGTAATAGGACAAAATATGTGTTGGAAAAGATTAAAATGTCTTGATTTTTTTATATAGAAAGAAAAAACCCAATTCCTTCATTTTGCCCTAAAGCTGAAAAGCAATAGAGAGATATTATGCTTGTTACACTTTCATATCATAGAGTCTGCATAGTCCTCTTGAACTACCTCAGCTTTTTGATGTTGTCGTGTGCCTTGTGAAGGCTGAATTCTCTTCCTATAAGTCTCAGCTCCTTTAGTCATGCAGTTGAAATTTTCAGTGAAGAAAACGAGTTTCTAGCCTTCATATTTCTAAAGAAAAAATGGAAAGTAGGAACTCTGCTCTTAAACAGAAAGGTAAATGGAAAAATACACAGAACGTATTCTTTTCTTAAAGTCTTTAATTTTTAAAATTACTTTCTGGTATTTAAGCTTTCTTGCTAGATTCACATATCTCGTAACACCTATATTGATTTTTTTTTTTAAGAATAACCTTTATCATACAAAGATGTCTGTGTAAATTTTTCCTTATGAATTCATTAGGCTTGTAAAAAAATAGCAGCAGAGTTGTTTTTTGTTTTTTTTTTTTTTTTTCCGGACCGTGCCGTATAGTTCCCCTATTTTTTTNTCATACAAAGATGTCTGTGTAAATTTTTCCTTATGAATTCATTAGGCTTGTAAAAAAATAGCAGCAGAGTTGTTTTTTGTTTTTTTTTTTTTTTTGCAGGACCGTGCTGTATAGTGCCGCTATTTTTTCCTCGCAGTTTTGACTCTTTTTAAGACAATACTAAAACCACACTAAAATTTAGTTTAACAGTTGTCCGAGTTTTCATTCAGCCTAGTTACATCTGGGTACAACTACTACTTAGAGAGAGAAATTTTAGAGGGCACATTTTTCTTAAGGCCAATTAAATTTTTAAATATCTTCATAAACGCTTACACCTGGTGAATATGGAAAATAATATATATTCCAAATCTTCTCAAGTAAATAAAACACAGTGATTTTGTTACTGCTGCACTCCCAAATCTGCTCCTCACCATAACCATCTCATTTACATTTTCTTTGCAATGGCCTTCTCAGGGTCTCTTGTTTCTCTTACAGTGTTGTTAGGGTTTACACCCATCAGGGAACAAAAGACCACCATTAGATTCAAGTACCAAAGACCTGAGAATTCCCAAAGGGCAGAGAGGGCTTAATTGCCGCTTAGGATCCAGGACAATACAAATCAGGCTACTCCACTTGGGCAAGAAAACAGAAAATAATTTAATCCAACAACAACTAAAACATAAACATAAAATCCCAAAACATAACTAACACAAAACAACACAGAGTGGTACAATGATGAAGAGTCCGACCAGCCCTTCAAGACCACCTTCTCCCCACTCCTCCCCTCTTGCAGAGCTCAGAGCCCTAATCCTGGTGTCTTTACCTCCTCCCCTGCTGAATGGCTTAGAGGGGCAGGGAACGGGCATTTCAGTCAATCTATTCCTGATAGCTTCTGTCCTATGTCTCTCCTCAGGGCAGGCAGGCTCTGCACCAATCCTCTCTTCTGCTCTGTGGGGTACCTCTCACATCTGGCAGCCCTGCATGAGTTGCTCCAAAGTGCATTTATCCCAAAGGCTGCAGCTCCTCTCTGCCTCTCGTATGGGTCTGATCTGCAGCCCACACACTCTCCAGCATGTCCTGTGCCATGGCCGCCTCCTCACACAGTCTCTCACCCATCCAGCCGCACTGACCAGGAGCTGCTGGTGGCTCTCAGTCCTGCCATTGCTCTCCATGGGTTACAGGGGCACAGCTGCTTTCTCATCACGGGCTGCAGAGGGGTCTCTGGTCTGGTGTTCCTCCTTCCTGCCTCCTTCTCTGACTGTGAGGTCCACATGGTCGTCTTCAACTTGTACCACTCTTACATCTCCTCCCAAGCACTTCAAATTAAAAAAAAATAATGATGGTAGAGGCACTAGATTGGCCCTACCAAGACGGAGATGGGTCTGAACCCAAGAGCTGGGGGAAAGTATAAGAAAGTCTAAGAACTTTTTACTGGGTCTTCACTGCAACCTGCTCCCCTGTTACCAAGCAAAAGCTGCTCCTTGTTAAACCATGACAGGTGGTGGGATTGACAGCAGAGTCTCATCTCTATTTTTCCTGTCCAGCAAGGTAAATGGAGGAGCACTAACAGGTTTCCTCCAGACACTCTCTCTGTCTGGTATAGCCAAGCAGTGCAGAGAGAAGATGTCTTACCTGTCAGTCTTGGTTGCTCTGAATCTGCTTCTATTCTACTCTTTTCGTATATATATAATACTCTTTCTGTAGATGGATAATTTTATGGGGAGCCTGAAATGACCAATTCATTATGGATCAAAGAGTTGCTGTGCTCTACTCAGTGCTTGCTTGTTAAGCTCAGAGACATGGAGATAAACTTCTTTACATGCAACATCAGCATGAACTTCATAAAGTTAGTGGCCAATGTGAATCCATTTCTAACCTGGAGAAATACAGCTGACGCTTTGAGCTCAGTTACACCAAGATGTGAAAGAGAAGGGAACATATGGATGGTTGGAAAAGGAGCTCACATTTATAGCTAAGGCAGCAAGTTAGAACATTGCCTGGAGGGGGACAGTGAGATGTGTGCCATGACAAAAATGGATAAAGATTGTAATAATCTATAAAGGATTTATAAATAAGGGGTTATTAAAGTCTTTCTTACCCCAAAAGAAGCCTCGGGTTCTGAGGAAAGAGGGAAAAACACCACAAGACAGCTTTTTCCAGAGCCCAACTCTCTAAGCTGTGATATGTACACTTCTCCAAAGAGAATGAGTCTATCTAGAAATCAAAAACAAAATTTCAATTAAAAGGGGATTTCAAGTTAATATCTGATTGAAACTTCCTTGCCTAGAGAAGACATTCAGGAATAAATAGCAATACTATTTTTTTTAAAAGCCAGGGTGTCTTCTGATTTATTAGGTGATTTTTTTTTTGTGATATAGATCATCTTTCTCTTTTAGTACTCCCAGTTACATGACTCCCACTTTCACAGATTCTAGCCCCACACCCACATATGAATTTGCATGTCCTGGCAAAGAACCAGTTTCTGCATTGTGCTGTCTCATCTGGAGGGAATCAGACAAAATTTTCCTCAGATATATGCATAGTTGCCCTGCAGAAATGTCTTGTTAGAATCACCTTTTGAGATAATGTCAATATTTTTAAATTCATGGCATGCAGGAGAGTTAGGGTTAGCTGATTTCTTAGTGTGAAGAAGTTCAAACACAGTTGAGACTTCACATGTTGACAATATCGTAGAGTCATAGTGTAGTAGGGGTTAGAAAGGGACCTTTAGAGATTATCTAGTCCAATCCTCCTGCAGAAGCAGGTTCACCTAGATCAAGGCTCATAGGAATATGTTCAGGCAGGTCTTGGTGACCTCCAAGAAAGGAGAGTCCA
>WBNH01000578.1:1450-28526 GCA_013401255.1 Urocolius indicus
ATCTGGACAGCCTGTTCCAGTGCTCCCTCACCCTCACAGTGAAGAAATTCTTCTTTGGAACATTTTATGTTCCAGTTTGTACCTGTTGTCACTTGCCCTATCATTGGACATCCTTGAGAACAGCTTGGCTCCATCCTCCAGATATCCACCCTTTATGTATTTGTAAACATTAATGTGATCACTTCTCAGTCTGCTCCAAGCTAAAGAGTCCCAGCTCCCCCAGCCTTTCATCATAAGTGAAATGCTCCACTCCATCATCTTAATGGCACTGTGCTGAACTCTGTCGAGCAGTTCCCTGTTCTTCTTGAACTGAGGGGCCCAGAACTGGACACAATATTCCAGATGTCATCTCCCAAAAGCAGAGTAGAGGGGGAGGAGAACCTCTCTCAACCTACTGCTCAAATCCCTTCTAAAACACCCCAGGATGCCATTGGCTTTCTTGGCCAGGAGGGCACATTGCTAGCTCATGGCCATCCTGTTGCTCACCATGACCCTTGAGGCTGTAATTGTCTGACTTAGTTGTGATATATCGCCTCTATTACAAACCTTTTCACAAAAGGTTAAAACTTGGTGATTTTCTAAAAGTCAGTAAAATTATCAGCAATGTCTATCACAGGAAGACAATTCATTACCACAAGTAATTGAAGATTACTGATGAAGCTGAATCAGGGATGAGGCTTGGAAAAGTTCAGAATTTTCTGAGATACTAAGCAAAAAAAGCAAAGTGGTAAAACCATTAAAGGAGGATAGTGAAGTAAAATGGTTTCTACAGCCATATATTTGAGAGGACTGGAGACTGAACCATTTTACAGTTTATTGCTGTGCACTGGACAGAATGACCACCAACGTAAGAAAAAAAATTATTTGACATAGTATTTGTCTAACAATATAATCTCATTTTCAACCTTCATATAGACATGCTCTCAAATCAGCTCAAGTATAATTTCTTTAAAAAATTTCTTCCTGAAATATAATCTGTGTAACAGATGTTCTTAAGTACTTGTAATTCTTTGTAAATAATGAGTTTTATATGTATCACACCCCACATCTCCGATGATGCTTCCAAAACACAAGAATTAATACAAACTTAACTACTAGAGATCTTTACTTCAATATGCAAATACCTCAACAATTTCTTCATTTGACGATCATCATATAAAAGAAAAGTAAAGTCTTTTTCTGTCTCTGGCATTTCTTTAGTTGCTTATAACCCAACTTGCTTGTAAATACCCTGTGGCACTTTAATTCATTGCTTCCTACATGACCTGGAACTTGACACTTGAGCATATTGCTGTTAGTCTTCCCTATTGGCTGCAGATCCAATTAAACCCAAGATGATTATAAGAAGTTGCTCAACCTAGTCAATCTTTTGCTAAAGATTTTCAAGGCTTTTTTTTTTTTTTTGTTACACTGCCTGCTTATTCAACAGGTACAAAGGTTGAACAAAACCAAAGTGCTGTTGCACCTTAGTATTTCTTGGCAGCACATTGAAAAATCTACACATGTGTACATCTTCTGCCTCTGAGAAGCTACAGAAAGGTAAGACATTTGGCACATCTTTTTCAAATGCAGGTAAAGAATTCTTAGTGTAACTTTGTTGCTAGACTGGAAGCAAATACACCTTGAGATACATGAGAAGTTCAGGAATTACTTTGAATCCTGTGAAGTTGTTAAGTAAAATTTACTTCAGTAGAAAGACCAGGAACAGTCTGCCTTTTCTCTGAAAACCAGACTATCTGATTATTTAAACTCCATTACCTCTCTAAACCTGCCTTTTTATTTACAAATGTATGAAAAACATATGAATTACATTATTATTAAACGACAAAATCTTCCAAAGCTCTCTGATGAAAACTTTAAGAGAATACTTCTAATTACAAGGAAATGGCAAGGTATTAAAAATGTATCACCAGGCTCGGTTTCTTTACAAAACCATCACTTTAAATAACAATTCTTAAAGCCTCCTTCCAGTAAAAAGCTAAACTGCAATTAAAATTACAAATGCTTTCCCCTTCTTCCACTGATTATATAGGTTCTTAAACACATACAATACAGGAAATCAAATTTATAAGAAAACCTCTAACTTCTCAGTAGTAGAAACTATAAAGTTAAAAATAGGCACTATTGTTTTGACTTAGACATATGTAGAGTGAATTTTCAGACAGGAAAAGGAATTTTCGAGTTAATGGCATTCCCTTCATTCAGGTATTTTAACCTTTTCCTTGAAGTTTTGAAAAACTTTTTAATTAACTTTCATTTTCAGCTTGAATGTAATTAATTAACTTACATACTGTTTAAAACAAACTTACATACTGTTTAAAACATTTTAATATATTTTTCTCAATCTACTAAAACCACTATTTTTTTTTTTTAAAATCTGCAAACTATGATAACACTATTAATCTGTATTTATAGACTGACTGATTTCTGAACATGTTGGGAGCAGTATCTTTAAGGTCCAATTATGCCACAAGGTCCAACTGTTAATAATCTATATCAGGAGTTCTCAAACTGCATCATATTTTCCAATACCAACATATAAACTAGCTTCAAAAAGTATTTATACCAGTACCATTATTACAAAGAAAACAACCTAATATTTATACCACAGTGGCTGCTGCTGCTAGTACCCCTTGTCTCTACCAATGACGTCTAACAAAGATATGTCTAACTGAAGATAAAAATCTGGGAAGAAGATACTGAGATTCACTTACCCTACTATCTTTCACATGCTTAAGAAAAAGTGTAAAAAATTAAGGTATATTCTACCTTCTATGTTTTTAACCTTCTACATTTTTATTCAAGTCCAGCATAAACAGGGACTGATCCAACATCTGACAGAGATGGTTAATGTTACAGTGAACGCCATCTGTCAGAAAAAGTTTCAAAAAATAGATTGAAAGAAAAAGTTCAAATCTGTACAAAAATTCCAGCAAAAGAGATTGAATCATGTTTTCTCAGCTCAAAGACCAGAGCAACAACTACAGCTTCATAACACAGAGGTACAAATTTATATCATACATGTTGTATTACAGATAATAAGGAGATTAGAAGATCAATCTAATAATTTTTCTAAAAAAGTCACAAAAATACATAACATACAAATGTAAGAGAAATCTGAGTGGAGAAATCAACAACCCATTTAGTACAGTATTCTATCACTGCCAGTGGCAACAAGAGAAATAGTTTAGGGAAAGCAAGCAAGCCTCAATATTTTCTGCAGTTTACACCTATCACAATCTAGTCTTCAAGGACTTAAAATTGGTTTAACAGGGATTTTAATGAGTACTTTCCTGCTTATTCATTTTATCCACATAGAACGCTGTCTTCTAACTTGTCTAATCAATCAATTTTCTATTTGCTGATACAGTCTGCTCAATGGGTGTTAGGTTTGACTCAACTAAGTGAAAGCTGCATGCATTAATTCAGATAACTTATTCTTTTCCTTTCAATTTTACATTTCCTGGTAATTATGTAAACTAAAATTTACTAAATTATGGTCTTGGTATATAAAAGTGTTGTTTTTCACTAGGCTCTAAACATGAAACTCTCTTGGCTTGTGATCTGGGGCGGAACACTGTTCTTGAATTCAGTCACTGCTGACTGCAACATTACTTCTCAAACTGTAAGTTTTAAACTTATTTTTGAAAGACACACTAGAGGCTAAAAGCATTTTAAAAACTACCTTATAAACATTAAATTTCTGAAGAAAGAGTACATAGAGACAAACAAGAAGACATACTTTTCTGTGAAATGGACAATTCCTTGCTGGCAGCCATTGTAACTGGGTACATAACACTGAAATGTACTCGAGAGGATCTCATATTTCAGTCAAATCTCTTTGTAGATAACATTATTGTCTCCTTTATGTCACTTTGGAGTAGACCTACACAGCAACAGTTATTTGGACAAGGCCAATTACTGCTCAAGTTAGATTTATTGAGTTATCATCTGTCCAAGTAGAGTCCAAATGTATTAAAGAAATTTTGAAGGTCTCTTTCCAGAGATGAATTTAGTGGATTTTCTATTTATTGGTGAACAGAAGGGAAAGAAGAAGCCTTAATACACAGTTAAGTGATAAAACTGGTATTGCTCTGACTCAATGTTTGCAGGTCCAGTGCTCTATCTACCACTTGTTCATCTGCAGGAGAAATGTGAAGAATCAAAAAAACTACACAATGAATATACACAGTGTAGAACAGGCACTCCATCTACATTTATTTTTAAATGAGCTATCTAGATTCAGTTTGGTCACAGCACTAACAATGTGAGCATAAATTAGTTCTTTAGGAAGAGGGAATATACACCCAATCTATTGTTAGTATTTGGAATCTTCTTCAAAGCCAGTTCAAGCGTCCTGATACTAGTCTGCAGTAACACATACAAATGGATATTAAAAATCTACTCTTTTCAGAAAACATTTCAAGATATTGAGGGTAAACTTCAACCAAGAAAACAAAATTGTTATATTTCTAATAAAAATATATACTAAATAATTTGTTGAAGGTCTGCTCCAAAGATATTTTTGAGTAAACAGAACTGATTTAAAACCAAAACAATGCACTTGAAAAAGCATTAGTTAATTTTCAATCTTGAATCCACTTTATCTCTGACTCCTGCTTTGCAGATTATGGGGAATAATCTACCCAGCTGATCTTTTTCTACCCAGCTGATCTTTACATAGAATTCTAAAACAGACAGCCCGATCAGTTCCAAAGTAATAATATTTCAGACGATTGTCACGAAGAGCCTTGCATCTCAAGCAGAGTTTAAGCACTAAGTGATCCAGAACTTCAGGCCTCTATAAACTAACAAGATTCATTCCCCTGTACCAACAGACCAGGAGTATATTACAAAAGCATAAATAAAATTGCATGAAGAGCAACAGAACTTTTCTTTTAAAGTTCTGCTATTAAAAATACAAGAAATATTTTTCATGCCCTTAATAATCATCACCAAGACACCATCACTGGACTTTCCTACAGTATTTAATTGCAGCCATTTTCTTTTTTTCAACAGGTCATTTGTGAGGCATCTGGAAAGAATCTCTCTAATATTCCCACTAACTTCTTCCAAAATGTTACTAAATTAAGCCTCAAAAATAATAAAATCACTTTAATAGAACGTGACAAAGAGATTCTTCAAGGTTTTATTAACCTCACTGAACTTTATGTCAGTGAAAATGCGATTGCTGTACTGTATAATAACAGCTTCTGCAATCTGACAAAACTTGTAATCCTGGATATCAGCAACAATCATATTAGCACAGTTCATAAAGCAGCATTTGCAGGATTAAATCAACTGTCAGTGTTGAACCTGTCCTACAACATGATTAGTCAACTAGACTCAGATGTATTTACTTCTCTAAAAAGTCTGACAGTTTTAAATCTACAGTATAACTTGCTGAAAAAATTTCACACAAAATCATCTTTTAAACTAACTAAAATAGTTTTAGCTGGAAACCTATGGAACTGCTCCTGTGACCTCCTAGATTTACAGATATGGCTAACTGTCTCCAATGTGACAATGGGTAAGTTCTGGTAAGAACATCATTTCATACTTGTTTACATGAAATACCCTTATCCTTTTTTTTTTCCCTGATCTGAGTAATACATAAGCATCAATTTATCTGTATTTTGCAGTGATACATTAGTTATCTGTGATTTTTTTTTTCACAGTGACAATTAATTAACAATATCTCACAGCCTTTCCACTACTTATATTTGCAGAAAATGAAAACAACACTACATGTACATTCCCAACCACCAAGGAAAAAACCTCCATCAAGACAGCAGCTATCCAAGATGACTGCAAAACTGAAAAAGCTTCTTTAGAAAACACTGTAACTCCCACTTCTGTCATTAAGCTTAGAAGCAGTGTCTTACTGACAGCTCTTGCTCCAAACAACATCACTGGAAACAATGGAACGCATGCTGGTAAAGTATTGATGTTTTACTTAGCTGCTTACAAGCTGTTTTATTTGCTGTCCCATGATTTCATATTGTTTTGTATTCTTAGTATTCTGTAATTCTTCCATAAAAGAAGAATGTTTCTAGGGCTACAGAACAAGCATATTTCCTGGTTTTGGTAGACTGTACACACATTATGGTGAATGTCAAGCTCTATTGAATAAATTTTCAAATGATAACTACAAATTCATGATGAAATTTGAAAGGCTTAAAATTCAGATAATTGTCCAGTTCTCTGCCTAACAAAACTAGGGAAGCATCTTCAAAAAAATGCAATTATTTCTTCCAAACTAACTGCTTTCTAAATGCAGCTGTCTTCTGAAAATGCAAAAAAGTGTCTTATCAATTTCACTTCTGCCCTCAGCTGTCTGCACACAATACAGACGTGCCCACCTCATATTCTTTAATTTCAGTGACAGTTTCCTCACTTTTTTATGTTAACTCTGTAATACTGTAGGATACTTTTTGGTAATGTATTTTTTTTCCCCCTTATATGCAAAGTAATGTTCTTTTCCACTCTTCCATGTTGAAATGCTTTTATTTCTTGCTTCTGGCTAAATCAGAAGAAATATCAATCTCCAGACACATACACAAATTGCAAGCCAGCATTACCACACACTTCTTTTGCAGTTAGCAGTCACGATCTATTTTAGGACAGTGGCCAGCAACAAAACTAGATTCCAAATCAAGCCTACTGGCAACTAGTCTATTGAAGCTTTTACTATGAGAAAAATGTAACTGAAAGGATACGCCAAAGAAAAGATATAATATTTTAGGACACAGAGATCATTACCATACAGGAATTTAAGCTTGGCAAATACAATTTTAATTCAATTACTGATTTTTTTTTCAAAAGCCTAACTTTTGAATATAAATTTTGACAAAATTATTATCTTTTACATGTTCCCAGAACTTCACCTGGCTTTTAAATTCTTACTTTTTATAAATACGCACGGTGGACTTACACTGCTAGGAAATATGAGACGTACATGCATTTTTGGTCTGGGTGATGTTACTAACTCTCTAAAAATATAGCAATAACACTCTAGTAAAGCTTTGGAGAAGCTCAGTAATTAGTTTGTGTATTCTCAATTTAACTAAAAAAAACCCCCAAAAAACCATACTAGAACCCTTGCTAGTGTTCCTCATGAAGATGACTCTTCTTTCTTTCCTGTCTGTTTTAAAGCATTACCTCTTCTTGGGAAAAGCTGGACGTTCCTAGCAGGTGTCCTAGGGTTTGTCCTAAGCACCACGCTCCTGATTTTTACTGCTATAAAATGCCCGATGTGGTGTCACTATTTGATGAGCTACAGTCACCGTCGTCTGGAAGAAAATGACTCAGAGATGTTTGAACACGAGTTTTCAGCTGACATGAGTTCTTCTCCTACATTATCGGGTGCAAACAGTGAAGATCCCATAGTAATATTTGAGAAAACTCACACATTTGTGCCTGGGGAAGATGGATTTATTGAGGATAAATACATAGACTCTTATGAAACTGAGGAGAGCTAATGTCTTAAACAACGGATGATGAACTGACTTTTCAGAACTGTAGTAGACTTGTACTTCCATACATATTACACTACTTATGTACAATACAAAATGAAGCTAAGCAGTTCACTTCCTTTCATTTTGTCAAATCTACAAGGTATAGTTGCACAAATCACGAAGCTAAAAGATGTGGTACTGCATGTGCATTATTGTCGCTAGTCCACCTTTCACAAATATGTTTGGTGACTTATGGCAGAGGAGGGGGGAGCCTAGTGTATATTGCTTAACATGAACAAGTCCTTACAAATCAGCCTGTGAAGCTGGCATAATCACTAATGCTTTCATTGCAAGGAAGTCAGGAAAAGAAAAAAAATCTCTAAAATCATGAAGCAGATCACAGTCAGAAAGGAGACTAAATCCAAATGAATAGTTTTACAGCTTATTAGTCTACTAGGCAAAACTAACACAATCAGAGAACAGAGCATTTCTGTTTGTTTTTTTTTTTTTTACACAAATTAGTAAAGCAAGAAAGACCAACTGTTCCTTTCCAATAAATGTGTCTACAGAGAGTGCAACAATAAATTATTATTACTGCATATCCAACATCTTTATGCCTTAGTTTGCTACTGAACCAACTTAAATTTTCTTAACATTTAAAAACTTATTCAGGGGTAGAACAGACATGTTTGTTAGCTGTTGAAAACTGCATTATTATTGATAAGTGACTTGTTATGTAATGGCAAACTATTTTTTAAAAATGCTTATTTATACATAAAATCTTGTCGATGATATTGCTCTTATTGGCAAAGAACAGAATAATTCCTCTTTCTACTGCACATCTCCTGTCCTTAAACACCTTAGAAACTCATACTCTCAGCCTATTGCTACACTAGCCACTCTCATGGCTTACAAATTCTTACTACAAGCATCTGTCACAGTTTAACCTAGTGATTAACAGTTCAGCTGTCCTTGCAATGCTTCCTTACAGCTTCTTGTGCATCTCCTTGCTGGCAGAGTATGGGAAACTGAAAAGGCCTTCACTTACAACAAGCACCATTTAACAACAAATAAAACAAGTGTGTTATCAATATCATTGTCACATTCAATTCAAAACAACACTGCACCAGCTCCTAGGAAGAAAAATAACTATCCCAGCTGAAATCACGATAGTATTTCATTGTTCTCCTCTTCCCATCAGCAGTCCCATACCTCATCAGACAAGAATCTCAGTTCTTGTTCCCACTTCTCCTTGCTCTTCCTGCTCTACTGCCTCACCTCCAAAACTCAAGACCTTGACAGAAGCTTGCCAATAGGCAGGAGTTTCCACTGCCATCTAATTCCTCCTGGATAACAAGGTAAAAGTCTCCACAGCAGTTACTTGGAAGAGTTTAAAGCTATGAATCTCAGCTACCGCCTGGCACTGATATACTGTCCTGAAATTGCTCAGGTATCACTTGTGACATGCATGACATTGTTAAGAAACTTCTGAATCAGGTAACACACCAATTTTACTAAGTCCATTTACAACTGTAATAGCTTAGGAATAACACATGCTTCATATACTTACGCTTGTCTTTCTGTGAAAATGTTATCCACGCTCTGAGCATCTCGGTCATTTTGAATCTTTAACTAAAAAAAAGAAAAAAAGGTACTTTAATATAAAATAATAAAGTTACATCTTTTATAAACAAATTTAACGTTTTGTTTAAATGAACAAGAAGCTTCTCAGAATGAAGTAGAGGAGGAGCAGCAGTGGCCACTGCCTCCAGAGTTTTTTGGCAGCTGACATTGAACAACAACCTTCTGAAACTGCAACCTTCCACTCAAAACTAAGGGAAGTACAAATGCATCTCTGCTTAAAAAAGAAATACAATCAAGTTTGTAACAAACCAATTCACTTATTATTACTATTATGTGGGATCTATCCCTGGAACACTTATCAAAACACAGTTTAAAGCCTACAGACCAAATGGAAATGTTACACTTGACAAGTGTTCTTCTCTTTATGACACAGAAATTGCGGCTATTTTTCAATCAAATGCAGGGGGAAAAAATATTTGACCAAGAAACACTCAGGTAGTTTTTCAAGCTACCAATATAATCTTTTCTAAAAATAGTTTCTTTTGCTTATCAAGGTAATAAGAAATGGAACAGGCTTAATGCTACTCACATTTTAGTATTTATAGGAACACTCAATTTGTGTTAGAAGATAAAGAAAGTAAAGGAGGAACACAGTTGACTGATTTTGTGGCTGGCCATGTCAGAAGTGTATTAAATATTTATTACACAGAAGTAATTTAAAAAGCAGAAGACAGAACTATATTTACAGAAGACCAGGCAGCTTTACAAGGCAGTACAGTGTAGTGAATTTACCTTTCATAAGGCTAGTGTTCTAAGTTCCTAACTCAAAGAATATGTTTTAAACCTCACAGTTTGGATTGGGACAACATTGTCAAATCTAAACTGCAAAAAATTATCATGGGGCTGTTAATGCAATACTTCTGGCAATTGTTGCTACAAACAGTTGTCAATATTATTGTTAATTTAACTGGAAAAAATGGGTAAGTTTTAAATCAGTGCTACACTTCTTTATATATGTCGCACATTCAAAGCACTAAGAATCTAACACATACCATTGCGCTGTACCAATACAGCAAATATCCTAATTCTTACCACATTATAATCTTGAATCACTTCTGCTGTATCCATATTAGTGTTAAGTATATCCACAACCTGAAATGAGACAGAATTCCAACCTGTTACTGCTCTACTTTTTCTTAATTACACACAAAAATATCAAGCAAAAAGATAGCAACTCAAAAAGTACCCAAGAAAACACAGCAACTGTCTGATTACAAATGGAAAAAAAAACATGATTTGGAAATCTGAATAGGTTATATGCAGCCTTCAGAAGTAACCATCATTATATGTAGCTGTACAAAACCCATAAATATTATGCAGCAGTAATTCATTAAATCTATATACAAGCACTTCTTCTAATGTACAGTACACTTGGGTATTTTTATGTTTTCCTTAGTTTCCATCTTTTACTTTCCAGTAATTGAATAAAAGATAGTACTAACCAACATATTTTTACAGGAAATCATCAATAAAAAAGATGCTGAAGTAAAGCAAAACAGTACAAAGCAAATGAGAAGGGAAAGCATTCAGTGTCAAAAGATAAGCGCAGCATACCATGTTATAATCTGCTAGCTGACCTTGAAATTCTTTGATTTCAGCAGCTAAAGCCTCTGCCCTAAATACCAAAAAAAAAAAAAAATCAAAGTTAAGATGAGAAGAGTTGTACATAGAAAAATAAAATAATGAAAAAAAAAGTTATTTAATGGTTTCTTGAAGCCTGCACCACACCCTAGAATTGTCTTGTGACTGAGAAAGTTAGCACTGCATTAGAGGCAAAACATCTCACCTTTTTTCATATGACAAATAGACAGATTTCTCTTGCTTGTACATTTCTACTTCTTCCTGCAGCTTGTTAATTTCTGTTGTGAGTTCATTTGTTTTGCTCCTGGGAAAAAAAAAAAAAAGTCAGTACAATCTGAAAGTACAACTAAAACAGATTGAACAGCAATTTTATTTTACTATAGCAGATGTGCAATCAATATCACTTTCTGACACTGCACTGTGTTTCAAACTGGTACTTCAAAGAAGAGGTGAGTAAGGTAAAAAGCAGAGTGATTCTACCAGATAAAATCAGTTGTCAGAAGACCTGGATTTGAAATAAAATGCATTAATTAGCTTTTTGTGCCTGCTGGTAAAACAGATGTGAAACAGTGTCAAATAGTCAGGAAAAAAATCATAGCACATACCACAGAACATGGTATCATCCATATTTAAAATGCCATCTTTTAGGACTGATTTTTCTATACTGCAGTATGATCAATTGACAAAGTAAAATATGAAATACAGTTTCCAAAAGGCTTTGCCTTTCTTAGGGTTAGCTCAGTGTATAATCGAAGTAAATTATATGAAACATACACTAAAAACTGCTTAGTTTCTGATCTACTTCTTACAAATGAAGCTATCATACCTATCAAATGTTACAAGTGGAAGCTCAAAATCACTGAGCCTTCTTTTGCTGTGGAGTGCACTTAATGTAGCAAGCCTAGTAACAAAACAACAAAGGAATCTACTTGCACTTGGATGTAAGCATAAAATTCCTCTTCTCCTAGAAACTATATCCTAACATGACCTCAACTCCTATAACAAGATGGATTTCATGCTATGTGACTTTCATGTATCTCAAACTGTTGTTAAGCACAACAAACTTTATGTCAGAAAAAGAACAGAGCATTAAACCCTCTACTGTTTAATGTGTCGTTAAGACCCACCTCAGCAGTCCCATGTAGTATGTTTTGTCCATTATCTGTCTCTGAGGACCTGACAAAGGAGAGCAAGATAATATTTTGTCAGAAAACCACTAATTCTGATAAATTGTAAATTATGAAAACAGTCTGCAGAATTTTCAGACAGAAATCTGACATCTTCTCAGTGTTCTTAAATAGATACTGCTTCACTAAATGAATGCAGAAATTTGTTTTGGACTGGTGTGAAGATAAACAAAACTTTTTCAGCTACATGAACAGTTACTATGCAACACAGTAGTTTAATTATTCTGCAGAGATGGAATAAGACACAATGTATCTTGTGCTATTCTCTTTAATCATTTTTAAAGACAGTTCAGGCATAGCTATTTACCCTGCAACTTACACAGTGATGAAAAACCAAAATATTCCTTTAGAACACATGCAGACACTTTGATAGCTATCTTCAGTAAAACACACCTTTCATTGCAGTTTTCATTCCACTTAATCCTTGCTGAGTCACTGGACGGTCTGCAACTTTAATCTGAGATGATAACACTCCTCCAGCAGTCAAAGAACCACCACGAGAACCAGGTCTTGATGTACCAGGAGGCATCTATCAAAAAACAAAGCGCCAAATAAAACACAAACCAAGCAACTCTTAGTAATTAAGTTATTACACTTATGCAATTGCCAAAGCAATAAAAAATCTAAGTTAGTCTCCATCTGTTTCTAAAATAAACTTTTGGGATTTACATCTCTTCATGGAAACAATTTCAAATATCTGCTGCAGAAGGGTAAGAGATTACCTTTGAGCAGCTGTTCATTTTTCCTTCTGCCTGCAACATTAATGCTATTGAGGTCTTACAGCTGAACTCACGATGCCAGACCTCCTTGACTCCCTTCAGTCAAAATTAAAAAATAAAATTCCTTACAAAACCAAAATCTTAAAATTCTTCCAGAGAAATGATATCACTATAGCTATGATACTAAAAAAAAAAAAGAAAAAAAAAATGGAGAAAAAGAAATCTAAAGCAAATGAAGTTGTTGATAAATTGTTTTTAACATACTGCTGTTCCTATTCTGGTTGCTGATGGAGTCCTTGATGAAGAGGCAGGCCTTGCAGTCAGCCCTACTCCTGCTCTTGAAGAAGGACGAGGTATTGGAGGTTTGTGATTGTTGGCCATACTTGTTCCTTGTATCTGTTTCTGGAACGAGAGATAAAACCAGTTCTTTTATTTGCATTGCCTCTTTAACGCTATCAGAGATCAACTCTTTTAAGCTTCCCCCTCTTAAAAGGTTAGGTTTCATCGAGACAGAGGCAGTGAGTGCCCAAAAAGGACCACAGAAGGACCATGAGTAAGGTGAGACAGGAGTCCCTTTTCAGTGCTTGGCCGGTCCTCAGTCTACACTGTTAAACGGGTAACTCCTGGTAACTCTTGTAGCACTTATTGTTTCAGCATCGGCGCACAGAACTCGAGTCCCTCTTGAACCAAGCGGCAAGCGCAAAGCCGTTGGAAACATCCATCGGGGTTATTCCGGACACGGTCCTTCAAGCACCACCTACTGAATGCCCGGACCGCGCTATCCCGGTAAATCCGGGTCACTTTCACCAGCCCCTCGAGGGGCTCGTTCCCGTCCGTCACACGCAGCGACAGCTTTCCGGCGGCCGAAGCTGCCAAGGGGCAGCTGCGCGGGCTCTGGCGCCCCGCGAACGCGACGGTGCCGGTGGCCGCGACCCAAACGGGCAGGAAGTACCCTCGTTACCCCCGGGGCGCTACAAACCCGCCGCCCGGCTGCAGCCGCCCCTGCCTCACCGCACGAGCCTCCGAGCCAGCGCCGCCGGTAGCGCGGCAACCACCTCGCCAAACAGCGCCCGAGCCCGGCTATCGCGACAGCCCGAAATCCCGCTGCGCACGCCGCAGCGCTTCGGCCCGCGGAGACTACCCGTCCCAGAGCGCCTCGCGGCGGAGGGGCAGCGGCCCCGCCCCCGGCCTCGTGGCGCGGTGCGTGCCGGGACACGGAGTGTCTCCGCCCCTAGCTGGCGTGCCCGTCACGGCTGTTCCGGCGTGGCGCTCGGCGGCTTCCGGCGGCGGCGGCGGCGGCCGCGGGGATAGTTGCTGTGTCAGGAGCCCTCGGCCGCTTCGCGCCATGGCGGGTGAGGGCGGCGCGTACCGGCTGCGATGCTCTCTGGTGGGACACGGCCAGGACGTGCGGGGCCTGACCTGCTGCCTCTTCCCCGAGGGCGGGTTCGTGTCCGTCTCGCGGGACCGAACCGCGCGACTCTGGGCTCCTGACGGGTGAGTGCTGGGCCGCGGCTGCCGCTCCGGGTCGCGGGGGGGAGAGCGCGGGGGTGCGGGCGCCGGGGCCACGCCGGGCCGGTCCCGCCGCCGCCGCCGCCGCGTCCTCCTTCGGGCGCCCGGCCGGATCGGCGGGGCCTGGGCAGGCGGCGGGCTGGTGCGTGGCGGCGCGGGTCCTTTCGCTGAAGGGGTTGTCGATGCGTCCGCGACTGGCGAAGGCGTTGCCGCCTGCGTACCTGCTCTCGGAGAAAGTTACGTCCCCGCTTGTAGCGTGCTTCGCAGACGCTAACAACGCCTGCAAATCGAGGCGTCTTCTTCCCGTGTGGTGGCCATGGCGTTTTCCTCTCGTGGTATTCGGTAACAAAGTAACTCTTCTAAGTAAAGATGCCGCGTTTTTGGCAAAGAGGTGATACGCTTTGAATGTTTTTTAAAACCTTCTTTCTTGGCCTTGCTCAGACTTCTTTGATCGTAAAATGGAATATGAGCCATACATCAAAGAATACTGGAGAAATACAAACCCCACCACCGTTTTCTCTGGTAGTTGTGTTGTCTCCTAGTGGATTTGTTTATTGAATTCACTTTGTGAATTTTTCAGCATATGGTTGTGACCACAAGAGATGCTGCTGCTAAGAAACGTGGAAAAGAGATGATGCAGAGTATTACAGGAGAGATCTTCAGGGTTGTCCGTAATTTGAAATTGTGAACTGCAATCTGAAGTTGCTAGGCATGGATATTCTTTCCTCTGCCTTCCAGTGAAACTGAAATAATTGGCAGATTTGCCTGAGTGCTTGCATAGGTGTTTAAACTGATCTCTGTAGCTCTGCAGTTGAGGGAGAGGAAGAATAAACTCGTTAAGTGTGTCTGGTTAAATCTGTCATTAAAAAGTAAAAAACTTGTTCCATTGCACAGAAATTTATTACAGGAAAGGAAGACTATTTGAACCCACATTATTTGAGGGCTATGTGAGGAAGACATGAGTAACTTAGGCAGAGTCCTAGCATTGGAAATGACTATCTCTACTTTGAAGACTCTGAGATTGGAGTAGTGTACAGTAGCCAAGCACCATGTAGTGAGTCACTGCTTTCCACCACCCCAGTGGGATGGGCAGGAGAACTGAAAACAGGTAAAACTTATGAGTTGAGATAAGAACAACTTAATAATTTCAATAAAATTATATTAATAATTGTGATGAAAAGGAAGGTAACAATAGATAAAGTAACAATAAAACCCAAGAAATGAGTGATTAGCCAGCACCTGCTGACCAATGCCCAGGCTGTCCTTGAGCAAGTGATTCACTCCTCCCTTCCAGCTGCCCCACATGGCTTCAGATGTTTTGGATATGCCTCCTCCCAAGTTCTCGTGTACCTCTTCACAGGCAGAACGTGGGAAACTGGAAAGTTGTTGATAACAAAAAAGGACTACTTAGTTATAACTGAAGCATCACTGTGTTACCAGTGTTATTTCCATGCTAAATCCAAAAAACACCAGAAAAGTAACTTTTTCCCAGCTAAACCTAGAGCAAGCAGGTGGGGTTCAGTGGCAAAGCAAACCACTGTTACTTTTGTTATTTAATTTTCACAGGAAAGTACATTACCTTCATTTTTTTATCCTCATTCATTTCCTTCAGCAGAAAAGATGTTTCAGAATTTAGAAGAGTACTATGATTTCTCTACATATTCCAAGGTTTCTAAGCCTTAGAATATGAAGGATGACAAGTGTGAGGAAGGGTGGGGGTGAGGAACAAGCATAGAAAGGGGAAAAAAAAAGCCAAGCCGAATAAATTATACCATAATGCACACATTTATTGTGTGGGGTAAGTATTTTTTCCAGTTAGTGCTATAATGATTGAAGAGGGATGATGATAACTAACTTCTGTTCTATTGAAGTTGAATGAGTTGTAATCTATTTAACCATTGCACCTCTACAGAATTAGAAGCATTGAATAGATTTGTCAGACAGTAAATTCTCTTCATTTATATGCTGCTGTTTTAGGGTTTATTGGTATACACACTCACATCTTGATACAGAAAAGGATTTAATAAAGACAAACTGTAACTACTTGTCATCAAATTTGGCATATTTGCCAACGAACAAGAAAAACTAAGTCATTGCAGGCCTATCATGACTGAAAAACATGTGGAAAAGCTTAAATATTGCTTACTGGGTTAGAATACTGGGGTATGATTTTTCTTTTAAGGTTTTAATTCTTTCTAGGTCATCCATAATATTTATTCAGGACAATGCAAGAGTTCTTATTAATTCGAGAGCTGGAATATGACACACCTGTTGTAATTCAGTGCCTCAAATAAATACTGTTTCTATCATGACTCTGAACTGATTATCATATATGTTTAGTCTTAACAGGGGTTTTACTGAAATGCACTGTATGAGTGGCCACTCAAATTTTGTATCTTGTGTGTGCATCATACCTCCAAGTGAACTCTATCCTCGTGGGCTGATTGCAACCGGTGGCAATGATCATAATATTTGCATTTTCACAGCTGACAACCCAGCTCCTCTTTATGTCCTTAAAGGTCATAAGAACACAGGTATGTAGTAATTTTATTCTGGAGTTGTTACATAATAATTAAAAGAATGTGTTAAAAAGGAAATTTAAGTTTGAATTATAAAACTCAGTAGTCATTTCTTTGGTATTTAATGTAGCAAGCTATTTAATTATGTCCACTATAATCTGAGATTTTATAATGTCAATTCATGCAGCAGCAATTCATTGCAAGGACTTCCAAGTTTACGCTGATGAATGCTTGAGCTTTTACTGTGTATCTGAACATATGACAGTTTTCTGAGTTCTTATCCTTTGGCCGGAAATTGAATTTTTAGGGTGCAGTTAATTTAGTTCTTCATGTATTAAGCTTAATTTTTATATCAAAGCTGGTAGAATTAGAACGAGTCAACTTCCTAAACAAACTTTCACTGCCCATTTTATTACCCAGGAGGTATTTATCACCCAGGTGGGGATCTAATACTAATTGGTGCTTGAAATACATAATAAAGACTAAAAGCTCACTGCAGAAATTTCATATCCTATTAGTCAGATCAGTGCAACATGTGACATATTAAGCCGGCTTTGTGTATCTTTTTTTGAGCAATGTAATAAGATTCATCAGTTTTCATATTATCACACTAAATTTTTCTTTTTGTCATCTGATCTAATATTTAGTAGAACTTTGAGCACTCTAATCACGTAATTATAGATATCAAAAATAAACATTTCAAGTCTTGGAGGTTTTGGGGCTTTAACTATGTTAAACAATGGTCGTGGAGAGCAGTTTTAAAATATCCTGGACTGCAGCTAAAAATTATCTTTGTGTTGCAAACTTCTTGACTTTTTCTGAGAAAGGGGGAAAAAAATATTTCCTTGTCTAAGGAGTCATGGAATAGCTTATGGACTTCATCAGAAATCTGGGATGGACGAGTAGTTAAAGTAACATGTGATGTGCTCTATCCGGAGGTGTTAAAAGGGATGAGGTGTTCTGGACGACTTATAGATGTGCTGACAAAAAGAGTATTTTAAAGTAAAACATCAAAAAATATGAAGTTACACTAATTGTAAAATCTGTTTTAAAGTTGGTAAAAGTTAGAAAATGTGTAACAGAGATAGAATGCTGTCCGGTTCTCACTGTGAAGTCACTAGAGGGAAAAACCATAAGGCCATGCTTTACTTTTGTCAATGATTAGATAGACATGTTACTCTCTGCTTATGACTTACTCTATTTGTAAACTTACCTCTATATTACTGGGTCATTTGCAGAATTGTCTTTTTTGCTACGTGTTTAAATGTTACTAGTTTCTTGGTAGTATTATTTTACTTCCAAGAAGATGAGATAATTGAGGATATCAATACATGATGACGAAATTTTGGCTTTCTCTGTAATCTTAAAATTAAACTTTTGCATTAATTCTGCGTTTTGACTAATTATCTAACCTGCTTTTCAAAATATCTTCATCTGAGGATAAGAGGTTTGGTAATAAGAGAAATGTAAAAACATGAGTGATAAAATTATCTGAAATTTTGTAACCTAAAAGGAAGAGATTTTAAAGCAGCTTGTTTCTAGGTTATAGTGCAACAATAGTTCCACTTGGTCCTTCCTCAAACCCGTCAAAACTAAAAATGCGTCTGATAGCAAGCAAATCTCCTTAAATAAATCTCTTCAAATTGGTGGCATAAGATTGGTTGCAATGCAGGAAACTTGTCAGTGCTGATCTGAATATTCATTGCAGTTTGCAGCCTTTCATCTGGCAAATTTGGCACATTATTAAGTGGATCATGGGATACAACAGCCAAGGTCTGGTTGAATGACAGATGTATGATGACATTGCAGGTATGAAACTCCTCTACATGAATATAAAATAGGTATTCTGAATTTGATTCTAAGTCTAACAATGTTGGATTTTTTTTTTGCAGGGTCACACAGCTGCAATATGGGCAGTGAAAATACTACCTGAACAGGGGTTAATGTTGACTGGTTCAGCTGACAAAACTATTAAACTGTGGAAAGCAGGCAGATGTGAAAGAACGTTCACTGGTAAATGTTGTTGTAGTTGTGAATTTCATCAGAGTCATGTGCTCTTTTAAAAAGTGAAAAATTTTAACTCCCCCCCCCCACCGCCCCCCCCAATCCCACAGATAAATTGGACAATTTTTAGACGAAATTTTTAAAGTCTCTCAAGTTATCTGCCCAGAGTCACATCACCTTTAAAGGAATTAGACTGTTTTCCCAGGCAATAATAAGCAATGAATTGCTTTCTTTTTGAAATGCTTCTGTAATGAAGACTGATTGCCAGGATGTAGACATGAGCTAAATAGAAATGGTACACTGCTGCTAATGGAAAGAAAAGATGCATTAAAAGTTTTTCTTTCTCTTATGAAGGACATGAAGATTGTGTGAGAGGTTTAGCTATTCTCAGTAAAATGGAATTCCTTTCTTGTGCCAATGATGCTAGTGTTCGAAGATGGCAGATCTCTGGCGAGTGTCTTCAGGTGTATTATGGACATACAAATTATATATACAGCATCTCTGTCTTCCCTCAGTCAGAAGGTAGGAACTATAGCCTGGTGTTCTTCCAAAATATAATCACAAATTCTGTCTAGGTGCCACAACTGAGGAACTCTGGGAGTGTTTAACTCGCTTTTTTCTTTTAATGTAAATACATAAAAAAAGCATTGTGATTGACTACAGATCACATCTCAGCAAAAATTGCTCTGAGAGTAGCGGGGAGGAAAGGTCCTGGATTAGGCCTAACTGTAAGGTTTAAGTGAAACTTTGCAAAGCAATAGGCAAATCTATCATTTAATTTACCACCTCTTATTTCAGCACTGTTACAGAGTACTCAAGTGCTAATGTGTGGCTTACCAGTTTGAGATGATTTAAACTTAAAAAACTCCACAGAAAGTTTTCAAAGTACATTATAAATAGCTTAAGTTGGGAATTTTATATCTGGGTCTTAATTGCATTTGTTTGCAGAGTTAGAGGTTTAGAGGTTCAAAACTAACTGTTGGAAGAAATTGCAAGTCAGTGACCTTTGTGTGATGTATGGGACACTTGTGCTTTTGATCAACAGGTAAAATGTGTGTATATTAATGGATGTGTATGTCACAAATGTTTTAGACCTTAAAGTTCCTCATTGAGGAGTTTGTAGACTTTTGAGAGGACTTTATGCGTGTTTCTTGAAAAAGCAGGCGTACCTTGCAACAGTTTGAATTAAAAAAGAAAAAAGTGAAACTGTGCAAGCATAGTCTGAGGTGAAACAGCACTGTTAACAAAACCGTTCAACATTCTTTGTTTAAAATGCTGAAAGGAGGAAGGAACTTGTTTTTCTTGAGCAATACTTCATTCCATGTCTAGCTTCTTAGTCTGCTATTTATGCATCTATTTTTTATTAGAAGACAACTATGTGATAGCTTTCTTTTAGCTCTTTTCTCGCAATTGAAAGAAGTATTAAATTGTAGAAAGGTTCTTCTGTTCTAAACTTTAGATAAACAGTTGCAGAATGACATCTAGTATCAGAGTATGTTACAAGTATACTTCAAAAGCTTTTGTATTTTTTTCTTTTCAGATTTTATAACTACTGGAGAGGATAGATCTATTAGAATCTGGAAACAAGGGGAATGTGTTCAAACAATCAGACTCCCAGCTCAGTCTGTGTGGTGCTGCTGCGTGTTAGACAATGGTGACATTGTAGTTGGCTCAAGGTATCTGAGTTTTACACTCACTGTATTTTTAGATCTAATTCCACAAACCCTTGATGAAATTGCAAGCATCACTTTTAAACATAGATGAAATTGGTATCTGAAACAGCCATCAAAGTGTGCATGGGCATTAACTTTAAACATGTGCTATACTTCATCCAAAAAGTCGTTCTTTAGTTATGCGAGTCACAGAGGTAGAGTAAGATTTTTGGGTATCTTTTAAACCATGAATAGACTGAGAATGGACTCGGAAGTATAAAGAATCCTTTTGATAGGCTCATCCTACCTTGATGTTAAATTAATGCTACAAATAGGATTACCCGCTGAAAACCTCCTCTGACTGTTTTTAGCAAGAAATTCCTTTATAAAAATAAGTGGGAGGGGCTGTTAGAAGTAATGATGGATTCTCATGAGGTAAAAGTCACCATTAGAACATATGTAATCTTTTTGACGTTGAAAATAATATTTATGTCTGACTGTTTTCTCTCCATTCAGTGATGGAATTATAAGAGTGTTTACAGAGTCTTTGGAACGTACAGCAAGCGCTGAAGAGATTCAAGCTTTTGAAAATGAGCTTTCCCAAGCATCTATTGACCCTAAAAGTGGTGATTTAGGGTATGTTAATGTTGATGACCTTCCTGGAAGAGAACATCTTAAAGAGCCTGGTAAGCTATTGTACTTCTGTCATGTTGGAGATGCTGCTAAATCTTGTTTCTTGGCTTTAATAATTTTCAGTCATGATCACTTAAATACTGAAGAGAACAGCTTGTTCTTGCTATACTGTCTTTTCATTGATTCTTTTGGAGGTAAGACTCTAGTTTAAATATATATATATTTTTGTACACTAAAATGGTTAAAAGAAAAATTATTTCATGAGATAATTTAGAATAAGGTGGAATCCAGGATACTGCAGTATGTTTGAGAGATTTTGGATCTGCTATGCCAGTAGTATATGAGACAATGTCATAATTTGCAAAAAGGAACTACTGTATGTAGATTTTTTTTCTTCAAAGCAGGTGCAAATTTTGTGCTTTAGCTTTTGGCTTGAAAAATACTTTGTCTCAGTTGAATCAGTTCACACTTTCCAGGTACTTAGGAGATTAGACAGTACAGTGAAAGCAGTGGCAGTTAAATTTACTCTTAAATAGACAATACTTTTCCCCAAGGTGAAGTAGGCAGTGACTTCAGTGCTTGGCTCTGATTAGCAGGTGGTAGAAGTCTCACAGTCTTATGAAGCTTTCCATCTTGTTAGAAAGGTGATATTCTCCCATAATCTGTATTATCTGTATTGTCATCTCCCTGGGAAAGTGGTAAACTTTTAAAATACTTAACTTAAGGATTGCTTTTGCAATTTAGTCTGGTGGCGGATAACATCTTTATTGTAAAATACTGTTGTCAAGATTTCAGCTGTTCTTGTTGTGACACGTAGTACCTACTTACTTGCTGGGAAATTAAATGTTGGTGAACTGTCTTTTTATCTTTACATTTGAGTGCGATCTGAAGACCTTTTTTTTTTTTTTCTCCTGAATTAAACTGTATTCTTGAATTTTTTCAAACTTTTAAACACCTCTGTCTACAGGAATAAGAGATGGACAGACACGGCTTGTTAAAGATAATGACAAAGTAGAAGCGTATCAATGGAGTGTTAGTGAAGGAAGATGGATAAAGATTGGTGATGTTGTTGGTGCTTCTGGAGCCACCCAACAAACATCTGGGAAAGTTTTATTTGAAGGAAAGGTATATGCAAACTTTGCTTGGTTTTATTTCTTCCAAAGTAAAATGCTTAATTTCCTGTTAAAATTTTACTCCAGTCTTTGCTTAGATAAAATACAATTTCGAAAACAGCTATTTCTCGGTACTTCATTTGCCTTATTTGATCTATTACAACTCAGAGGCAGAGGTATAAATAAGTGCTACTTGCTTTATTAATTTTGAAACATATTTTGTACAATGAACAAGCCAATGGAGGCAAATTATTTCTAAAGTAAATTACTAGTAGAGGAAGTATCAAGTTCTCTATTATTTAGTACTAACACCTTGAAAAGTTAATTTTAATTTCCGTTCTGAAGGAAGTGAATTGTACAATTTATAATGCAAGGCTGACCTTCCAGGCTTTCTATGCCCCTTCTTTATATTAACATCTGTACCTAAAGACAGATAAGCTGAAAAAAGGTTTCCTGTACTGAATAGGCACAGAAAAGTCTCTGTATAGTCACACCACTGAGGAATGTCTCGAAGATACTAATTTTATCTCAGTTGTGTCTTAACCCCAGCCAGCAACTAAGCACCAAGTAGCTGTTTGCTCATGCTTCCCTGCCCTGCACACATTGTTTCAAGAATCAAAAACAAGTAAAATTCGTGAGTTAAGAGCAGCTTAATAATTGAAATAAAAATAAAGTATTGTAATAATTGTAGTGAAAACGAAGATAACAGAGAGGTAAACAGCAAGAAAGGTTTATCCAATTGCTCACCACACATTGGGCAATGCCCAGCCTGTCTCCAAGGAGTGACCCACTCCTCCTGGTCAACTGTCTCATGTTTATGTAGTGGGCATATTCAGTAGTGTGGAATACTTGCTTTGTTTGTGTCAGTTGTCCTTTCTGAGTCCCCTCCCAGTTTCTTGTGTGTACTGCCAGCCAGTGCTGTCTGGGCACTGAGTAAAGCTGAAAAGTTTTTGACTTTGTATAAACACTGCTTAGCAGCAACAAAACAGGAGTGATTACCAACATTATTCTCACACTAAATGCAACACACAGCACTGTACTATCTACTGGAAGGAAAGTTAGCTTTATTCCAGACAACCAGGATAACCTCTCAGATAGTTTAAAGAAAACTTAAGAATTCGTTCTTTCCTGGTGTTAGAAGTGTGCTTTTAAGACAGAGGTTTTCTGAGACAGCTGATAGCCCTGTAGCTTTGTGGGAAGCCAGAACTGCCCATGACAATTAACTGATGCGTCTGTTACTTTGTGATATATCTGTGCACACATGACCATGGTATGTGGTTCTAGCCTGCTCTTCTTGAGACATCTAGAAAACTCTGGAAAACACAGGGTATGATGTAGGTATTTTTTCCTTGCAACCTGTGTAGGAGAGTATTAGTGATACAATCTGCAGGTAGCAGTATAAAAGGCTTTAGGCTTTGCCTTGGTCCATTATCAATCTGCATCTGTTGCATCCTTATGTAAAAAGTATGGACAGAATTCTAACTTACTTTTATTTTTATTCTGCTTAAAGGAGTATGACTATGTTTTCACTATTGATGTAAATGAAAATGGGCCTTCCTATAAACTGCCGTATAACATCACTGATGATCCTTGGCTGACTGCGTATAACTTCCTGCAAAAGAATGATCTAAACCCCATGTTTCTGGATCAGGTGGCCAAGTTTATTATCGACAACACTGAAGGGCAAACGCTGTTGAGTACAAGTGATCAATTTTCAGATCCATTTACAGGTAAAAATTTGGAACTCAAAATTATACCATCAGTTGCTACTCCTAGTTTTCTGTTGTCAGTAAACTTGCTGAGGATGCAGCCTGATCCACCTTCCAGTTTAATGAAGATGTTGAACAGGACTGGACAGAATACTGACCACTGGGGTACAAAATCAGTGACTGGTCTCCACACAGATGTGGCACTGGTCACCACCCTTTGGGCCTGGCTGTTCAGTCAGTTTTCAGTCCACTTCACCACTCAAGACAGACTTCAGTGTTGCAGCTCCTGCACTTCTTGCACAGCAGTTTATCATGTCCTCAAGTGACTGAGGGCAAGCACAGATACATCTAACAAGATGTCATGGTTTAACCACAGCCAGCAACTAAGCACCATGCAGCCTCTTGCTCAGTCATCCCACCCCTAGGGGGATTAGGAGGAGAATTTGGGGAAAAAAGTAAAACTAATGGATTGAGATAAGAATATTTTAATAACTAAAGTGAAATAATAATACTAAAATATTTACTAGCTGTAGTAATTGAAAGGAATATGATCAAAAGAGAAATAAAGCCCAAGGAAAAAAACAAGTGATGCACAATGCAGTTGCTCACTACCCATTGACTGGTGCCAGAGCAGGAATAGGCTCCTTCTGGCCCCTTGTCCCTATCCCCGTCCAGTTTCTGTACTTGGCAAGGTGTCTGATGGTATGGAATAGCCCTTAGGCTAGTTCAGGTTAGGTCCTGTGGCCATACTCTCTCCCAGGTTCTTGTGCATCTGCTTGCTGGCAGAGCATTGGAAAATGAAAAATCCTTCAGTTAAGTGCTACTTAGCAACAACTAAAACTTTGGTGTATTAGCAGCATTATTCTCACACTAAATCCAAACTACTGTGCTGTAACAGATACTGGGAATAAAAATTAACTATCATCTAGCTGAAACAAGAACCCAAGAAGAATGTGAAAACTTGACAAACTTCTGAGGTATTTGCCAGAACCAAAATTTTAGTCAAACTAGTTGTGGTTTTCAGTCTAATCCTCTGCTTTTCACACTACCCTAAGAGACAGCTAGTTGCTGTTAATGAAATACAAAAGTTTAGCTAGAAGATAAACTGAGACAGAGCGAAACATAAAAATTACTCGATTTTGGGAAGGAAAGGGAACTAAAACACTTTAACCACTCATAAGCTTAACCATGTTAATCAATTACATCCTGCTTATCCCACATACAAAATAAACCACTCTTCAACTGTTTTCACAAAGATGAAGTTAGGAGTAAAATGTCATTAAAATAAGCTAATTTTTTTTTTCTTGCAATGAACTAGAAATACAAGCTAATGGAGTTCAGATGTAACTCATGGAGCTGAACTTATGCACGTACTTTTGATTTGTCTCTGTCCAAATGTATAATGTGTACACCCCTGAAAGAAATTTCTGTCTCTCAGGAAGAATTTATTCAGCATCAAAAGACTTTTGTTGGGGATAGGATCAAATTTCCCATAATGCTATAATAAGCCATAAGATGTATTTGATGTTTGGCTTTGTTTTTGAGCTCCTTCTGTGTGAAGAGTATTGATGTTTTTAATAGCATCTACCTGTATATAGTAGTCATTGCCTTTCTTACTGTTTCATCAGGTGCTGGACGTTATGTTCCAGGCTCTTCATCTGGACCAAGCGCAATGCCTGCAGCAGATCCATTTACAGGTAGTGTATAATTCATAATCTCTCTTGCTGGCATGTCAGATGCCTGTTTTACCATGTCCAGTGTACATGTGGGGCTGCAGGCCCTTGTTTAACATGGGTCTCTTGGCCAGGCTGTCAGAGCTGTCCCAGTCCTTCGACAGGGCGAGCATGCTGCTGACTGCTGCGGCTCGTATCACTGCTCCGCATGCAGTAGAGGAGCAAGCTCTTAAACCTTATGTTTTGTGAAACTGTTACACGTGGCCAACACGCAATGGGTGTACTTACAGAAGTATGTTTTCTATGTTTTCTCCCTTTTTTTTTTCTTACTACATGACCTTTATTGCTACCTTCAGCCTAAATTCTAACCCTCCATGTCGTTGCTAGTTTGAAGTCCTCCTATTTTAGCAAGCCTCTTTACACAGACATTGCAGCCCTTTGTTGTCAGACTTAGCCCTTCCCTGATCGGTAGCTCTTGCTCCTCAGAGAAAGTCCTGATGTAATTGATGCCAAAAGTCCTGCCTGCAAACACAGCCATGCGGCGAGTTGCTGAAGCACTTCATGAGTCTGTTTTCACTCAAGAGTTTTTGCTTTGCTGTCAGCATCAAAAAAACCACCACCTGGGCCCTTCACCCCAGAGCTCTCTAATCATTCTTGATACTCTCCAGGGCTTCCTTGACAGCATCAGTCTTGCACACATAGAAGAGTAGCAGGGTAATAGTCCGAAGGACAGGCACTTGGCAGTCTTTCTCCAGCATCCTGGCTCCTGGCAGATGCCAACCTCCCAAGACACTGAGTCATGTCAGTAAATGGGTGTCTCCGTATGCTGTAGAAGAAAGCATCTCACCACTGCTCTTTGCCTTTCCCCTTTTAGCATACACAAGGTATAGACTCAGCTTGCTCTGTTACCTCATCTGTTGTGTATTTATCCTCACCAGTGTCAAGTCGCTGTGCTTGTTGTGTCATTTCAAGTCTACAGGTGTAGCAGAAGCTTTCATACTGTTGCCAAAAGCCACAGTCTTCAGGTTTCCTCACCTTGACAGTCTTTCTCTGTTCATTTTCTGCTGTGGCCTCCAGCTGTGTCTCCTCACTTGCTTTGTGTGGCTCAGGTTTTAGTCTCTGCAAATGCAAAGACCGTACTCTTCCACCTGAGACCTCAGTGCCACAAACAGGAGGTCACCTCCCAGATGATAGGCCACTGCTAGCCCATGGCACAGAAGAAGATCAGGCCTGGGCAGTGGTGCTGTACCCTCCTGTTGGAGCTTCTCATGGATAAGGGATCTGCTGTGCTGACAGTCTTTGCACTGGTAGCTGCCAGAGACCATGCCATGGTATCTCCCAGCTGTAGGTCACTTAGCTTGCCAATGCCATTATCATCACCAGCACCACCCTCACACATATGCATAGATTTAACCCTTAAATGTCAATAGTGTTGAAGATGTTTTTTATAATTCCTTTAGTGCAAAGTAACACTTTCAACTGTGCTATTTGAAAGTAAGTGTCATGATTTAGGCCCATCAGGGAACAAAAGACCACGATTAGCCTCAAGTACCGAAGACTTAAGGATTGCTAAAGGGCAGGGAGGGCTTAATTGCCGCTTAAGGTGCAGGACAAAACAGACCAGGCTACTCAGCTTGGGGAAGAAAAACAGAAAACAATTTAATACCAACTAAAACA
>WBNH01000579.1:0-13965 GCA_013401255.1 Urocolius indicus
AAAGTTCTTTTCCAACCAAAGTGGTCCTATGAAGAGGCTGCAGTAATGATGAGCACTGTGCCATGTCCCTGGTGTCCCAGATTAGTTCATCTAATAGCATGATCCTAATAGCACTTGATAAATTGCACAGGGAAGATGGGGATCCTTCACTAAAGTCTTCACAAAGAAGTTAGACAAGAGGCAGAGCTGATTTTAGCTTAGGAACAGGATGGCACAGGTGACAAAGGTCTATGGGATCCTTTGCAACCTTGCAGGTCTGTTCCCTCCTATAAAACATCCAGGTAGTGGAGCTGACCCAGCATCTGTCCCAAGGTGGAGTGAAGAGAGTTGGAAAGCAACACAGTACACAGCCTATTACCCATCTACTGAATCAACAAGCCATGGTTAATGTTTTGTGGGTCCCCAGGGCTGCATCAAGTCCCTCAGCTGCATTCACTGGAAACCAAGAGAACAAACGTACACTTCCAAAGCAGGACAAGCTCAGCTCCCATTCTGTGGTAAGCTATTAGGAAAGCAAGTGACCATACACCTCAGCATCTGCTACCTCTGACAACATCCATCCTTTTTGGCTACTGGGGGGGAAATAGAGGAACAGCCTTTGGCAGTGATGCCTTTTGCCAGTGCCCTGCAGCCCATTCACTATTATGGTGTCCTCTCTGCAGCAGCAAATGGGGATGAATCCTCAAGTCCCTCAGGAGGTACTGCCAAGGCAGGACAGCCCAAATGTGTGTTACCTGATCCAGTTGTTACCAAGGTCCTCAGGAGCTGCTGCCTCATGAGCTCTTTTTGAAGGGCTGAGTCCTCACTGAGTCTTATTCCAGCTGCAGCACTTAGAGAAGGGAATGATCATGCTTGTGGTGTTTTCCACTCTTTCAGTGACAGTCCAGACTGGACACCTGCAGAGCAAAGTCATCTCTGAGCTATTTGCAAGTGCTTTGCCATGTTGGGCACTGACCCATGAAACTAATGGCAATTTAAGTTGCTGTGCAAAGCTTGGCCACACACTGCTGCGAATGTGACTGAAAACATGACTTTCTCATCCATCCCCACTTGTGCCTCATGTACTATTCCCACTGTCAGTGCTCACTGAGGTGTTGCCAATGGGTTTATTCCAAATTAGTGTAAATCTCACTCTCTTGTCCTGCCTAATCCCCCTGCAAAGGCTGAGTGTGTTTCCTTCCTGTCAGCTTTACTGCTTCAAATGACACCCCAGGTAATTGTGCCCTTTTACTCCTTGGTTATACATGTAACCACTCTGCCTGCTCACATCATTGCCTGTAGGTTAAAACTACACTGGAAACTATTTAAGGGGCTTCTCTGAAGGAGAAGATTCTCTGCAGGAGAAGATAACAATTTTCTAACCATATTCCCTCTTGACTGTGAACAAGTCTTGTGCTGAACCTTCCCTGAGAATTGATCTCCTGGGTTTTTAGCAAAACTATGATAAAAATATATCCTGGGCAGTGAGAAATCATGTGGAAACTGCGCCACAGGTATATTTATGTCTAGGAGACCTATGTCTAGGTCTACCCTCCTGCTTTCTGCTCTGCCAGCCCCTGGGGTGCAGCAGGGTTAGCTCCACATTTGTGGCACCTTGGTGACTGCATGACAGGGCTGGAAAGTGTCAAGAGGGAAAGGGTTGTGATCTTCTACCTCTTCATCTGATTCATTCAACACTTTGCTATTCTATGATGACGTCATGCACGCCTTCCATTTGTTTTAGAGTGATGGTAGGTTCACCTTCATGCAGTCTGAGCCCTGGTTCCTGGTTTCTATCCAGTGGAAAGACTTGTCTGGTGCTGGGAAATGGTGGCATTTTGCTGAATTCAGCAAGACTGGGGTACTGATATGGTGGTAACATCTGCTCTGAAGGGCTTCTGGTTGCTCTACAGCTCTCACAGCTCTGGTCTGCAGCATGTACAGAAAAGCACATCCTCAAGGCCACGTGACATTGTGTATTGTCTGGGACATTCTCTCCATTGCTGCTCAGCTAACTCAAGCAGCAAGTGTTTGGAGTTAATTGCCTGCTGTTTGCAAACCAGCCAATGAGTGCTTAATTAGTTTTCTTAATTTAGACATGATCATCTAAATCTAAGGGGCAGCCTTTGAAAAGATGTCTACAGCTAGAGACTCAGAGCAATTCATGCACTCTTGGTATTTCCCTTCACAATTTCTTTTTAACATCATTGACTTTGTCCTTGAGGCTCAGAAAAAAACTCTCTGTGGATCCAATCTGTGGATCTCCTGTCCATCCGCAACACCTACAGCAGCAGAGACTAAGTGTCCAAGCTGACTGCCTGAATCCTTCACTTGGTACTCTTCAGCAAGGCACAAAAAGCAGCAGCAAACCTCATTCTCTTTGACTCTCAAGCAGTTAAATGACCTCAGCTGAGCAACTGTCCTTTGACAGGCTGCAGCTGGGTAAGCAAGATGCCAGTGTGTTCAAGCATTTATCATCAGCCACATCTGAGGGCTTTGTAATCATGACAAGTTCAAACAAAGGGATCATCTCTTCCATTGGAAATGTCAATACAGGTGATACTGAGTTTCTCTGTTCCCAAACCCTGTTCCAGAGTGCAGGTAGGACACCTTCAGGGAGATCTGCTTCTGCTCTGGAGACTTTTCTTGCTCTTCTGAGATATGGTCACAGTCACATTTTAATTGTTCAAAAAGTGAATTGTGACCACCCTGAGCAGATCTTGCCTACAGTCTGAAGTGCTTTAGTATTGTCTACTCCAGCTCCTACAAACCAATGTCTGGTTGTCCTGGCTAACCCATGAGACCTCTACTAGAGATATGACCTGACGTGACTCGATGGAAAGCCTGATTCCAGTGCTTTCTGGAGAAGGTCCTAAAGTATTTATTCCTTTAAAACATCTATGCAATCTAGAAGCAGCACACTTTGAAGACTGGAGAGAATAACTACAAAACCAACCTGCTTGGGAAGTCATTCAGCTCAGTCAGTGCTCAGCTCTCAGTCTTGGGTGGAGGGAGCATGAGAATAATCAGGAGCATAAGCAGGGCTAAAGCCAAACTGTCCTTTAAGGCCATAAAGAAAGGATGAGAAATGTGCAGTTTCACAGCCAGGAAGCCTCAGATCCTTGCATTCTGGTACAAGTGCCAGGGTTCACTCCAGGGTCTCGGAGGCTTCCTGACCCTTGCTGAGCAGGACATGCCTTCTTATAAGGAAAAGGCAGCACCTACACTGTGCATTCAAAGAGGGCAGGGTTGTGATGGACCTACATGTTCAAGCTGTCTGACCTGTGCAGACAGAGCCAAGGACTGTCCTGTGTGAGGGATGATGAAAATGTCTCCCAGGTGTTGCTGTCTCACATGCTGACACCACAGTTACACAACATCTTCACTCAGGTGAATGACAGAAGAAATTTATCACCATGCTCCCTCTCAGCAAGTGCCAAAGGTCAAGAGTGGGAGAGAGAAGTGAAACAAGACTTCAGGGAATGAAAATGGTCCAGATGGGCATCCTCCAGGGCAGTGTTTGATGGACTACAAGTCTGGCAAAAGCAGCTGGACTTAGGGAATCAGCAAATCTCAGCTCAGCAAAACACAACTGACATCCTCAGCCTCTTTGGAAGTAAGCCAGTGACAGTCCCTCGTTCCTCTGCAGCCTGTTCAGCTGCAGGTAGGATGCAGGCAGCTAAACACAGGCTATTTGAGATGCCTTAGGATAGTCTGCCAGTCTTCCAGCTGTCTCTCCAAAAAGACAGTCTCCTGAAAATACTGTGTGATATCTGTTGGCCTTGGGCAGACATCGTCCTTATATCAGGATTCCTGAAATGGGACTAGACCCCTGAGTTAATTAAGCACCTGAATGAATTAGTCACAACACAGAAGAATCAGTCCCAGCTTGAATGAAGCAGATGCTTTTCTTGAAGTCGTCTGCTCTGTGTATTTGGCCTTTTTACACTGCACCCTCTTACCAACAGAGCCCCTCAGGGATGCTCATGACCCTTTTTTGTTTTGGGACTGAACATACTGTGAGCATCTTGAAGGCAGACGAGTGCTGTGAAGTGGAAGCTGAAGTCAGCACTCTTCCCTTTCTGTGCCTGCCATAACCTTGGAGATCTCACTTGACCTCTCTATGCTTAGAGTCCTGATAAGGAGGATGGAGATACAGAAACGTAAGGCTTTCCTACTTCACGTGCTGGAATGGTGACAAAGTTCTTGGAGGAAAGGGTTAAATGTTGGAAACTTGCAAAGCCAATTGGCAAATGCATGTTCACCCAAAGGTGTTCACCCTAACTCTCTTACTCTGTGCAGTAGCTGACCCCAATGGCAATAATGACCGAGAGTGCCTCAGCTGCACCTTGAGGGTGTCTTTCCCTGTAATAAGAGCCAGTGCGTGATCACCTTTGGGCTTCATTTCCAGTATCAGTAGCTGATATCTGGTGCTGACCAGAGCCTTGTGCAAACTTTTCCTCTGTCTAAGAAAGAAGATGCAAACACAGTTCAATGGAAATGACAGCTGGTAACTTCATGAACTCTCATTTGGGAGCTAATTTACTTTCTGCTGATGTTGCAATACAACCCATCTCCCACTGTCAGAGGCATCATTTCTCTTCTGGCAGGTTGTGAGCGACCTCTCCTGTGTGTGAGAAACATAAATATTGTATAAAACACTTCTCAGAGCTCACATTCTTTTTCTTTTTCAAAGGAAAACTCACATGTTTGCTTTTTGAAGAGCTTTGGTTTTCCCTGCTCACAAAAGAATGAGCTATTGCTGTCATAGAATCATAGAATCACAGGATGGTGGGGGTTGGAAGAGACCTTTAGAGATCATCTAGTTCAATCCTCTTGCAGAAGCAGGTTCACGTAGATCAGGTTACATCCATCCAAGCTGCCACTGTGGTTGCTGAAAGATCTTGTTTGCCTCACCTTCACCAGGGGAGAAAAGTCCAAAGATGGAGCATTTCTGAGTAGACACCTCTGTATCTAATCTATATACATTATCCTAGAAACACACATCAGCAGCCCTGAAGCACCAGAAAGATGGTGGATTTTCTTCCTAGCAATGAGCAGCAGAACTCAGAACATACCAGTCTGACACTACAGCCAAGAGGTGCCCTGGGTCTCGTGTAGAGCTCCACCACATCCAAGTCTACTCTCTGAGTTGTGTACAGCCCTGTTGAACATGACCTTACATTCAGCTCAGACTGGGAGGCTCATGTTACTGAAACAGGATCCTGAAATCGCAACTTGCTACTTCAATGATTGTAAATACCTAGGGACTGATCCATGTCTGGTAAGTAATATCCCTCTAAACTGACCTTGACAGATCACACAGAGTCAGTGTAACGGAGCATCAAAACCAGGGCAGTGTAATGTGTGTCTGGAAATTGAGAGCTTCATTAAACATGAGACATTCACTTAATTAAAGCAAGCCAGACATGCAATCTGGGTGAAGGTGCCTCACAGCTTAGACATTCTGCATTGTGCTGAGGCCTCATTCAGGATCACAGAGGTATTTGTAAAACAGACTGAATCACCTCCAGAGGAGCTGCCCTTGCAGAGGAAACTGAGGTTCATCAGAAGAAGCTTATAGGTGGACACCTGAGTGCAGATGCCCCAGTCTGAAGCTGAATCTCAATCTGCATGCTGGCATTTCAGATGGCCATGAGGAGGTGGATTTGAACCCCTTGATATGAGGTCCTGACTGATGTCTGCTGGCTTGCCCTTCCAACATCCCACTCCACCACTGTATTCATGAGATGATGCTAATGTGCACAGCCTATGCCTGCAGCTCCCCATCCTCTGGTCTTCCATAGGACTGGAGAACCCTTTGCAGCAAATTGTGTCCAAAATGAGTTTAGCCCCTTGTTAGTGATATTCAATGCTGACTTTGCAGGAATGTGTGCACTAATAGTGGCCTGTCTGAACTTGCTTAGGTCACTTTCAAGCATGAAATCTGGAATCACAGCAAAAGCTGAAGCAGTTGAGGAGGTTTGGGGCAGTGGCACTTTGCCAAGTGGCACCATTTCCTTGTTCAGATTGACAATAGTATGGGCAAATGAATTCTTAAAATCTCCTGGCTGTTACTGCTTAGTTTCTTAGAGCTTGCTCTGAAGACAACAGTGTTCCCTGCTTTGATTTTGTTACTCTTCCTTCCTACTGTCTTGCCTGAAGAGTTTGCTGTCTGTGGGCCTGTCAAGAAGTGTAGCTGAGGCGTTTGCTTCGTTGTTTGCACAGCTCAACACATGTCTGACAGGGATGCCACGAGGCATTTTCTTCCTCTGGAGTCTTCTCTCTTGTATTTCATAATCACTACCCAACTTTTTGAGTCAAGAAGTTTAGCATCTGGTGAAACTCTCTAATTTTTATTTCTTAAGAATGAATCAATATGCAACATCCTCAGCTGTCCTTCAGTGTCCTGCCTCTGGTTTGTCTACCACATAGAGAGCAAACATGGTAAGTGGAGAAGATGAGCGATGTCATTTGGAAAAGAATGTTCACACTGTGCTCCTCACTATCTCCCACTCAAACATGGTTAAATCCAGGGGACCCTCTCCAAATAACACTTCTCTCCAATGTTTGGTGTGTTGTCCCACCAATGTGGTGACGAGTTTGCAAACAGGATAAAGCTGAAAATCTGCATCCTGACAACAAGAAAAGACATTGTCTGCTCAATCATAGGATCATAGAATGGTGGGGGTTGGAAGGGACCTCTAAAGGTTCTAGTCCAATCACCCTGCTAACAACAGGTCCAGCTAGATCAGGTCACACAGGAATGTGTCCAGGTGGGTGTGAAAAGCCTCCTGAGAAGGAGCCTCCACACCCTCCCTGGGCAGCCTGGGCCGGGGCTCCCTCACCTCAGCACCAAAGGACTTTCTCATCCTGTGCCAGAGTCAATGCCTGTGCTCCAGCCTGTGCCTGTTACCCCTTGTCCTGGCACTGGCCACCACACAACAAACACTGGACCCATCCTCTCCACACTCAGCCTTTAGGGATTGATCAGCAGTGAGAAGGGCCCCTTGAGCTCAGGCTTCTCTTCTCCAGGCTGAACAGCCCCAGGTCCTGCAGCCTTTCCTCCTCACACACATGTTCCATCCCCTCAGCATCTTGGTGTCCCTGCACTGGCCTCTCTGCAGCAGTTCCCTGTCCCTCTGGAGCCCAGAACTGGACACAGGACTCCAGATGAGTCCTCATCAGGGCAGAGCAGAGCAAAAAGGGAACAGAACCTCCCTTGACCTGCTGCCCACACTTTTTTTCTATGCCTCCCAGACTGTCATTGGCTTCTTGCCCACAAGAGCATATTAATTCAAATTAAGAAACTCTACTGCAAACAGCAGCAATTAAGAACTAAGTCCCCTTGATGCACAACAGAAAATCATGAACTTGCAGTTAGAAAACCAGACATGTAGACAAAGGGTGTGTTTGATAGCAGTGGTGATAGTTGTGTTGTGTTTGATAGCAGTGGTGATAGTTGTGTTGTGTTTGATAGCAGTTGACATCAAGGTGCGTGATGAGGGTAAGATAAGGCAGAAACAGCCCACAGTGAGAGCTGTGACAAACACCAACTGCCAGATGAGCTGCAGGCTGTTGGGGCTCCAGCAGTGTGCTATGCCTCTGTGGTGAATGGCCCTGAGCTGGCTGAGCTGAAATTTGGTCCATGTGCAGGAGGTTCTCCATGCCTGGCTGCCTGAGCTACCCTTGAAGCAATAAATGTTTCCTTCATTGGCTAAATACAGTGTTAGCTCAGTTTCAGACTGCTTCTGCATGGAGAAGGGCAGAGATGTTGCTGCTGTGGGGGATCCTGTCCATGAGCATCATTATTGACCCAGACAACCCAGCCTGATTTTGGTGGTCATGGCATCATCTAGACTATCTCCTAGAGAGGGATGAGGGACATTCAGCAGTGAGGATGTCCTTATTCTTACTGACAGGGTTGTCAGGCATTGGAAAGGGCTGCCCAGGGAGGTGCTGGAGTCACTGTCCCTGGAGGGTTTAAGATATGGTTGGATGTTGCACTGAGGGCAATGGGCTGGTGGTTGATAGGGCTGGAACAAAGGCTGCACTCCATGAGCTTAAAGATCTCTCCCAGCTGAAGTGATTCTATGATTCAGGGCCTGAAGAAAGACTCACCCTTTGAACTGCTATGTCCCAGGAGGGGAAATTAAACCTCTATGAACAGATATGGATAAAAGGGCTGAGGAACCAGAGATCAGCTTGCCCTGTGACTCTGTTGACTGAGTGGGCTGAAGGCAGCTGCCCTGAGCTGTGTCCAGGAGTGCCAAACAGCCTTTCATATCCTCAGTGGAGGGTGTTGCTGGGACTACTGATGGGACAAAATAAAGACTTTGGTGGGAATGGCTTTTGAAGGGAGAAGCACTTGGGACAGGTGCTAAGCAAAGTCTGGCATCCTTAAACGGGATCTGTGAGAGGAGAAAAGTGTGAGGAGAAAAGCTGGCCAGGAGGAGACAGTGCATCACTTCCTGACCTCCTGGGAAGTCAAGTTTCAAACCCTCCTGACACATCACCATGGGACAAGAGGAGGGAAGCAGAGGCCAGCTTGTACCAGGACATGCCAGACTGAGGCATTTTGGTTAAAAGACTCGAGGATTTCCAGGGCAATCAGCATGCCCTGGGTGGGTTTCATGGCTGATGCTGTCTGACTTGAGAATCACAGCTTATTAGGCTGGATTAAAAGTGCAGCCACTGCATTTGCCTGTCACTATAGCCTATTGATTTGCTTTGCCATGAAGTCAGCAAGTGGTACAGAAGAGACATGAAGATTCCCCTCTTTAGAAACAAAAGTGGGGGGAGGAAAAAGGAAGAGCCAAGAGCGCACCAGTCTCCCAGTCATAGGCTTGAACTGCTTTTGCTGTCACATGCCTACTTAAGAAGTTATTAATCCCATTACACACCAAATAAAGACAGTATCTGCCAAAGGATATGAGCCACTAATAAGCTGTAATAGCTAATTACAGTCACCCATTTATTTTCACTTCACTTTAAATTAAGTGTCTTGGCTACTTAATTGTGTACAGCAACTCCCTCCCCTCACTGAGCAGCAAGTGTTGCCAGAGCCAGCCCAGGGCTGGTGCTCCCCATATACATCCTGGGGTGCTGGGAGTTGCCTCCAGCACTAATTGCCTGCAGAGGCTTCATCAAATTAACTGCAAATGGTTGTTTAAAGCCCTTGACATTTCCTTGCCTCTGTTGTGAGCAGCCATGGAAAACCAGATTTGGAAGTGTGAAGGAGGCTGGGGAACAGCTTTGAGATGCACTGCACAGGGGGATTGGTGGCTTTTACAAAGCCCCTCCTGGCATCCACACATGGGCCTGAGGTGCTTCTGGTTTGTCAGGATGATTCAAATCTCACACAGGGCTCCTGAGAGCCTTCCCCACCTTCCCAGCTGAAGCTGTGCTGTAGAAGTGCTGGGCAGCAGCTACTTAGGGTCTGCAGAACAGGACAGCCCCATTAAATACTATCAGCCCTCCCAGACTGGTTATTTCATCACAAGCCTCTGTGTTTTCCCACCAGAGGTGAGAAAAGATCTATTCCTGCTGCCAGGGCCTTCAGTGCACCAACAGACAGTACTTGTACTGCTCACTCTCCTGTGAGTCCTCTTCCCCACACAACTATTGACCCACTGGAGCTCAGCCTGAGCTATGGTGTGGGCAGTTTTGTGCCTAATCTTGTTCTTGTATTGTTCCATCTTGCTGATGAGGCTTCCTGGACTGACCCTGGAGCAGTTCTTGTCACTGAACCTATCTGCTGGTCACTAGACCGTTGACTGAGCCTGATGCTCCTGTGGGACCTGCTCTGCTCACCTTGCTTGGGTGCTGCAGGGCTCTGTTCCCCTGCTCAGGACACTGTCCCTACCTGCTTTGCTGCCATATCTGGCTTCCAGATTGCTTCCTATTATGGCTTAGCCTCACTCTTTCTACAAACTGTCATTTGCAGATAGCTCTGGGCTTTAGGAATGTGCTGGTGAGAGCTTGTACTCTTGCCTGAGCAGGCAGCACCCTCCAAAACCCCTAATGTGGTCTTTCTGTGTGAGGTCTGACTGCCTATCTGACTCCCATTGCTTTTCTTGTGCATCAGTGCTCCTGACTGGTTCATACCTTCCAGTTAGAGTGGAAACGCTTGGGGAAAAAAGATCCTACAAGGTTCCTCTGACAAACCTGTGCCAATGCTTGATCTCACCACAGTTCACACCTCCTGTGTTCCAGGATCTTCTCCTTGTCAATTTTTCCTTCTATAATGGAAACATAGACCTTTAGGACATGGAATTGTGTCACTCCAGCAAAGCCCAAAGCCAGCACAATGAGAACTGTTGTTGAGGTGTTGGCTAACACTTGGTGCGCTCCCTCCTATGAATCAACCCCTCTCTATCCTTATATTCCCCTAACAAAATAAGATGAAGCTGTCTCCTGGGGAGGGCTGGGTTAATATCCTGGACAAACTCCCTTTCTCATGTAATCAACCATGTTTCTCGTTGGGCTTTTTCATCCACAGAGGATTCCATGTGCAGCCAAACTGCAGCATGGTGTGAGAGAGAGATGAGATGTTAACCTGCCAGCTCAGTAAGATTGTGCTGCTCCCTGAAGGCATTGACAGCACCCACTGCAGCTGCTGCCCTGGCTTCCCATCAATGCAGTTTCAGGAATAGATATTTCTTCCTGAAAAGCTTTTGAAGCATTTGCTTTGTTTCTTTATCTTCCTGCAAACAGGAATGTAAGTTCCTCTGCTGGGCAGGGAAAGCTGCTTTTGTGGAACATGAACTCCACTATCTGAAGCAGTTCATGATACAGGGAGGAGTTCAGTGTGGAGTGGAAGGTCTTTTCCCTGTGCTCTTGCTCCTGGCAAAGCAGCTGTGGCTCCCAAGTGAATGAGATGCTGCCAGTTAGCTGCAAAGTTTGGAGGCACCAGGATAAGGTGAAGCACTTAGCCCAGCCAGGCTCTCCACAGGACTGGCCACAGTCTAAGCTGGGAGGCGAGCAGCAGTCCAGGTAGCAGCAAAGCCATCTCAGAACCCCAGCATGGTGAGAGTGGGAAGGGCCTTGCAGAGCTCATCCAGCCCAAGCCCCTGCTAAAACAGGTTCCTCTCCATCAGGGATGTGTCCAGGTGGGTTTGGGAACCTCCCATGATGGTGGAACATGCTGGTCTATCAAGCAGCATTCAAGCTGTCAGTACATTTGTCCAGTATCATTGTGGGCTACCAGATTTTCATGCAAGAACTCTTCCTCTTCAAATTTCTTCCAGTAAAGAAAAAGGCTTGGGAACATGTACCATCCTCATACCCACACTTCCTTCCAGTTTCCATTCGAATTAAAGGGCTCCTCCTGTCCTCTCTGGGGATATCTGTTCATGATTTAGCTTGAAGCACTCTTTGAGGTGCCCAGAGCTATTGAATATGGACTATGGAGGTACCAGAATAGGAGACATAGGGCAGCCCCCACGAGGTAGATGTCTGTGGTGCAGGTATCTCAGAACACATTGCCTTCAGCTCCCGTTGCAGTCACACAGAGACATACACGAGCATTTCTAGGGTGTCACTCATTTGACCTCCAAAGGCAATCGACAGCTGCTGGTTTGTATGTGAAGACCTACAGAATGGCTGAGTGGATTCCAGCCTTGCCCTTCACAGAGCTGCACACTTTGACAAGTGCACTACCCACCTACATCACAACCCTGACCTTGCTGGGGTGATGGCCAGTTAGACATGTATCCCCTCTAATCCCAGTTTGGAGGGATACCATGACAATATTCCTGTTCAAGAACAGCTGATGTTTTCTTCCCCCTACTATAACTTACACCCCAAAGTATTCACTCCCTGCAGCTCCTAAATTGTGTCTTATGTCTAAATGGGGAAAATAGGAAAGAGCACAAGCTTTGGCAAGAGAAATGTAAACCCATAATAAATCAGGCCAAGAAATATTTCGAGGAACAACTTGCTAAGAGTGTAAAAAAAGAAATCCCACTAATAAATCCTTTTGAAACACATCAGCAGCAGGAACACTGCCAGGGAGTCTGCAAGGCCAGTGAATGAGTGAGGCATGAAAGGAACAGCTCAAGGAAGATAAGGTTAGAGCAAGAAAGCTAAATGTATTCCTCATAGTGATGGTTGCTGTGGAGGAGCTTAGAGAAATGTTGGCAGTGGAACTTTGCTTTATGGGATGTGGAGTGGAGGAGCAGCTTCCAATTAATGAGATGGCTTCAAATCCCCACTGGGGTTTGGAAGTAGCAGGCTCGTGGATAAATAAGATAAAAAGTAAAGGCATCTGCATAGCATTAGTCAGGGAAAGTGATGGCTTGTAGGTCCATTAGTGCTTTTTAAAGGAGAAAAAGAACATGTGAACTTCTTCCAGTTCTGTTACAACCTTGCTGACTGACAGGACTGCACACTTTCAGATAAATACTGTCCCATGTCACAGTGTCAAGCTTGTGAAGTTAGGATCGTTTTTCCTCAGAGAACTCTACAAGGAGGAAAGGCTGCAGGACTTGGGGCTGTTCAGCCTGGAGAAGAGAAGCCTGAGCTTAAGGGGCCCTTCTCACTGCTGATCAATCCCTAAAGGATGAGTGTGGAGAGGATGGGGCCAGTGTTTGTTGTGTGGTGGCCAGTGCCAGGACAAGGGGTAACAGGCACAGGCTGGAGCACAGGCAGCTCCAGTGGCAAAGAAGGAGCAAGTCCTTTGGTGCTGAGGTGAGGGAGCTCTGGCCCAGGCTGCCCAGGGAGGGTGTGGAGGCTCCTTCTCTTCTTGGGAGGTTTCCAACCCCAGCTGGACACGTTCCTGTGCCCCTGCTGGAGGGAAACCTGATGTAGCAGGGGCTGGGGCTGGATGAGCTCTGCAGGGCCCTTCCCAACCCCATTATTCTGGGGTTCTATGATCTTATGATTGTTCATTACTTTAAACAAACCAGTATCTCTCCAAAACACCAGTATCACCAGCAAACTTCACCTCAGCATTCAAATGTTTTTTTCTCCAGGCTGCATATAACTACATTTGTTAAACTTGATAGATGATGGACCAAACCCAGGCTTCCTAAAACTTATGGGGAAATGAGGACTGGGCTTTTAAAGATAAGACTATGAGGGAAAGGGTGAAATGATTTGTCACCCATGTTGTAGTGCCAGTAAAGCCCCACAAAGTCAAAAGGAGGCAGAATTCATAGCTGATATAATAATGTGCAGATTCAATGATATTAAGGGCAAAAATGATCCTGGGCCAAACCTGAACGTTTTTGCAAGAGGCAGTAGGTTCCCTCTCCCTTTTCCATTCCCTCCAGGCTCTCTCTGTGCTGGTCTGACAGCCTCTGTTTGTCAGCATTTGATAACCATTACTTTGCATTCAAAAACTTCATTTGATGTGTTTCATGTGTGTAAGAAGTGGAACTTTTCATTAAAACCCATCTCTGGTAGCAACAGTCTGACATAAGCAGCCAGTGGGATGTTACAGGAATCAATTACTGTCCTTTGTGGCTGAGGACAGAGCGAGAGGAGGGTTTGGTGTGTGACAGTAACAACTCACAGGCAGGATTATGAAACCCCCTCTAGCTGCTTTCTGCCAGAGAACAAGTTGTCAGGGGAGGTTTTAGTGACAAGGGGAAGCTCAAAAAAAGCAGAGCTGATAGAAAACTGGGAGGTTTTCCCAGGGGAAATGTCTTAAGTGAGACAAAATTGTCAAATGCTCTGCCTTGAAGTTTCCAGGCAACGGCTAGAGACCAAACCCAGCAGCTTCTGTTGCCAAACTGGAAAGTTCAGCTTTTTTGTTGCCTCCTCCACAGAAAAAGCCACAGAAACAACAGATAATCAGGCAAAGGAATTTATCATGGAATCACAGAATGGCAGGGTTGGAAGTGATCTTTAGTGCTCAGCCAGTCCAACTCCCTGCAGAAGCAGCTCCCACCTAGATCAGGTCACACAGGAACGTGTCCAGCTGGGTCTTGAAGCCCTCCAAGGAAGGAGCCTCCACACCCTCCCTGGGCAGCCTGGGCCAGG
>WBNH01000579.1:14526-44913 GCA_013401255.1 Urocolius indicus
CTTACACCTCCTGCCTCACACCTCAAATTCCCGTCCCTAAATAGTGATCACAGAGGCGCCAGATTGGCCCAGCCGGGCCGGGGGGTGGGTCTGAACCCAGGAGTCGGGGGAGAGTCTAAAAAACTTTTACCGGGTCTTCACTGCAACCCGCTCCCCCTGTTACTAAGCAAAAGCAACTCCTTGCTAAACCATGACATTGTGTTCCAGCCTGAGCACTTTACCCCTTGTCCTGATGTGTGTGTGTGGGCAACCTGGGTTTGTGTGTTTTTTTTCTGGTGATGGCCCAAGCCAGGAGCATGTCAGAGAAAGGCGACAAAGATGGTGAAGGGTCTAGAGAACAAGTCTGATGTTTAGTGTGAAGAAGAGGAGGCTGAGGGGAGACATGAACACTCTCTAGAGCTCTCTGTAGTGAGGTGGGGATCATTCTCTGCTCCCAAGTGACAAGAGAAAATTGCCCCAGCGGAGGTTGAGATTGAAGCTGAGGCAGACCTGTTTCCCTGAGAGGAGTGTCAGCCCCTGTGCCAGGATGCCCAGGGAGCTGGGGCAGTGCCCAGCCCTGGAGGGATCCCAAAGCCATGGAGTTGAGGTGCTGAGGGCCATGGGGTACTGATGCACTTGGCAGGGTGAGGGGATCGTTTGGACTCCAGGAGCTTAAAGGTCTTTCTCAATCAAAACAATACCGTAATTCTATGTGTGCCTGTCCTGCTGTCATGCTTTGTTTGCTGGACACACTCTGAGCACAGCATGATGCCTTGAACCAACAACAATGTTCTTGGGACATTTACTCCTTAAGTGAAGGACTTGATGTCTGGCTCAGAGGGGGCTCTGCTGTTTTCTTTTTGGATTCAACATTCAACTCTAATAGCTGCAGAAAAATTACTACCTCCAAGCTTGATGGTATCACCCTGGGACTGTAATTACGATGTTCAGAAACAAAGCAGTAGGCAGCACAAACTGCTGTGATACTGTGCTTTGCTTTTTCCTCCTCATGGCTGCTGCTGCAATTCAGCAAGTGTTAGCTGGGCCGTGCTGAGGAGAATCCACCCAGTGCAAAGGGCTCACAGGAGCTGGGGCCCTCATGAAGGCAAGTTAGGGACGGTCTGGTAATGCAGGTGCCAGGTATCCAAAGAGCAGCTCTGTCCTTTGCACAGACATGGATGCAGTTGTCTGATAGCAGATCTTTCCAGTGGCTGGAGGACACTGCTGGATCAGCTTTCTTCACAGCTTCGGTGATCAGCATCATCCTGGGACTGCAAGGGCTGCATACCCTTTCCATAGAGTCATTCTTGCAGCAGTTCTGTGGGATTTCATGGAGCTTTTCTAGAAGAACAGAGGATGACTCCACAGGCCAGTACGGGTCAAGTTCCTCTTGCATAAGATCAGTAGGATTTGGTTTCATTGTTGACTTTGGATGTGAACACATCACAGAATCTATCAGGCTGGAAGGGAGCTTCTCAGGGTCATTAAGTCCAATCCCTCTCTGCTCAGGCAGAGGCAGCTACTGCAGGTTTTCCAGGACCTTGGTTACTGAGGTTTGGAATCCACAACTTCTCTGGGTAACCCGCACCAATGTTCCATGTCCCTCAAGGGAAGAATCCTTTGTGTGTGCTTGTGTGTGTGTATGTGTGTGTTCACAGGGAATTCTGTGTGTTTTAACTTGTACCCACTGCCTCTGTCCTGTCAGTGGGGATTCCTCAGAGCAATCTGGCTCCTGCTTCTTCATTCCCTCCCACTGAGCATTTAGGCACATTGAAAAGATGTTCCTGAACCTTTTCTTCTCCAGGATGTCCATCTCCCCAGCCTCTTCATCTAATTCTTCTATCATCTGCCAGGCTCTTTTTTGAACTCCAAATAGGGAGGAAAAAAGGGGTGGAAGAAAACTCTTTCTGCTTAGATAAAATCAGATCTTGGGTCACATTTTAGTCATCTTTCCTGGGTCAATTCACTAGGCCACTGATGCAGGATCTTGTGTCATGATTTGCTCTCTCTTTGCCTGCAGGGGAACACAGAACTGGAGTCTTCTGAGTCCTTTTCTTCCAAAACCTTTGTCTATAAAGTGTTTGGAGATTCAAGATTGTACTGATCAGTAAATCAGAGTTTGTTATTATTCCCCAAGCTCAGAAGAAATTTTAGTGAAACATAAACATTATGTTGATGTCAGGGAGAAAGTCTGCTCATCTACCAAGTGTGAATGGAGTCCTCTTGCTCTTCAGCTCAAGCTCAGGTGACCCCAGCTCTCTCCTTCATGTACTCACCTCCCGGAACTGCTTGTCCTTTTTTCAAGCCTAGAATCCCTTTTCCTGCAGCAGGTCATTCCCTGTCTCATGTTTCCCACCACTGGGGTTTAATTTCATAATGATAGAGATCTTCAAGACTCACCTGGACACAGTCCTGTGTGACCTGATCTAGTTGGGAGCTGCTTCTGCAGGGGGGTTGGACTGGATGAGCTTTAAAGGTCCCTTCCAACCCCTACCATTCTGTGATTCTATGATCTCCCAGCTCACTCATGTTTGCACCACAGGCCATTTGCTGCATGTGGAAACAGAAAGTTGGAAACCTGCAAGTCATCCATTTGTCTGGGTTTGGAATGTCCCTTTGGGATTGCAATCATCTGGTTCTCTCTCCTCTGAACTGATGCAGCACCTCATTCTGACTTCCCTCCTGCCTAATGAAGATAAACAGTACCCTGAGGCCTTCAAAGTGTTAACTGTGCACTGTCAGAGAGGGACAACTGAGCAGCAGCAGAGGTGGTTTGTAACCCCATGGGCAAACAGAGGAAGCAGATAAACAAAGCAAATGACACTTGCTCTGAGGGAAGCACATTTCCTTCAGGCTCTTGAAAGAGCTTTCCAACAGGGCCAGAGCCAAGGGCCAAAAGTTATCTGCTTTTCAAAGGCTTGTTTAGGAAAAGTATTGTGTGTCACAGTGATTTCAGTCATGAGGACTGGTTGCACAGTGAGGAGTCTCCTCTAGTCCTGTGTTCTTTGTCCTCACCATGCATGATGATCTGTGCAGTGTCAATGAGCCTTCATTTAATAGAGTGATGTTTGCTTCTTCATTTGTGACTGTTGTTACTCTCCCCCCTCTGCAGTCACTGAAAGATTGGGAGTTTTGGTAAAACTGCTTGTCCTACAGTCAAAGCAAATGATATGAGGTCTCCCAGCATTGATGTTTCCATCTCAGGTCCTTGTGTTTGCTCATGAGATGAAAACCAATGTCTCAAATGCCAAAGAACAGACTATATTTCAACAGCTCTTCTCCCCAGGCAGTTTCCCAGCTGCTTCATTTCCCTCACCCACTTTAATCCATTCTCAGTCTTTCAACAGACATCATAGTTTTGGCCCTGATTGCATCTTGCTCAGGAATTAGCTCAACCCTCTGGGTTGTGCCAGGCCAAATAAAGATGATCTTTGCCTTCAAACAAAAGGCAGAACCTTTCATCTTCATGTTTTAAATAACTCCTTAGTTAGTTGCATCACACTTGTGCAGATGGAGTTGATAGCTCCCCCAAACAGTGTCAAACAAGCTAAAACCAGCCATAAAAATAACTGGCCTCATCTTGTTTACTGACAGCAGTGCTGGCAAAGACATCATTCTGTTGTTGTTCCTTGTGATAGATGCACCAGGCCTGTGGTGTTTGCTGACTCTAGGATCTGTGTATTGACAAGTGTAAATCAGTGTCCTCTCCTCCTGCTGTGCACCATTCTGCTTTGATCCACCTCATGATCTTCAGGGAGATGGGATGTGGCAGGAGGCAATGCTTCACCTGCCTGTGGCCAAGGGCCTTTCCTGGGGCAGGAGGGTACCTTTGGCAGCTCTTACTCGATGGGACAGTTGTGTCACCTCCTGGCTGGTGTTTTCAGGTGTGGGCTGTTCTACAGCCACCCCAGCTTCTCACCTCAATGTTGAGCTGCTTGTCATGAATGAACCCTTCAAAATAAGAAGTCATTTGAATTTCTGAACCAGTACTATCCCTTTGCCACTCCCATCCCACATGCAGCCCAGCCCCAGAACCACGACTAACTCCTGCCTTGGCTCATACATGCAGATATTGGCTGTGAGCACAGTTCAATCATCTCTGATGCCAACAGTGGAAAGACTAAAAAAGTATTTACACATTCACCATAGCTTATGGCCATGGGTTAGTGGTGGGCTTGGCAGTGTGAAGTGAAAGGTTGGATTCTATCATCTCAAAGATCTTGTGAACAAGTACCTCATGTCTCTGAAGGCTGAAAGTATTGCTTGTCTTCTACTGAAATCTCTGGCATCCTGGGAGGGGAAGATCCAGCCAACATAAATGCTAGAACAGCTGATGGAAGAAGCTTGTGGGACCTTGCTGAGAAACAGAGTAGGACAACTCTATGTGTTCCAGCATCCCCAGCCCTGCTCTTGGACACCTAGGTGTTCTCAGCTGACTTCTGTCCATCAGAGCGAGCACTTTCCCTTCCCCATGCACTAGTCTGAAGGAAATTCTGCTCACTTAAAAGTTTTCACATCTGTATCACAACACTATCACTATTTCTGACTTACTATAACACATTCCCTTGGCTGGGAGCTCACTTGGGCTCAACACAAGAACCTCAACACCAGAACAAGCTGCAGCATGTGTGGGGCAGTGTCCTCCCCAGCACAAGATGTCTGTGTGCTGTGGTCACCACTGGTCAAAGCCACTGCCTGAGGGCACCATGCTGGTTTATCTTGTGAAGAGTTAACAAAGCATGCACCCTATTTTGGACAAAGGGAGCTGTGGGGAGCACAAAAGGTTTATCTACAGCTGGTCACTCTGGTGCCTGGACTGAGCTTGGGGAGGAGGATTTCCTCTCCTCAGGTGTCTGTGAGAGTTAAAGGAGTCAGCTCTGGTGAACCCTGTGGAGTTCCAAGTCTGAATTCAGGTCAGATTCACCCATCTGAGCAGGAGCTTGACACCTGAGCCTTGGGCCAACCCAGTCTCCAAAGGTGGAGACACACACCAGTGGAGAGCAGATCATTTCAAGGGACAGAACACTCACCCATTGATGACTTTCATCCCTCCCAGCCTGGGAACCTGAGGAAACTGAGGTCTGGTGGGAGATGGTTAATTCTTAGACAGCAAGAGCAATGAGGTGAACTCAGGATGATTTCCACAGCAATGAACATGCTCAGTGATATTTCAAAGAATCTGATCACACCATGATATGAAGCTAAACAGCTTCAGGACTGGAACAACTGTGCCTCACAAGCTCTGCTTGGAGTCAGAGTAACACACTGCCTGTTTACCTTGTGGCAGCAGGTACTAAGCTTCTGGAGAGCACAGTGATTCATAGGATTGAATCCACCTGAGGATGATGAAAGTCTTTAGTGTAACAGAGCCCTCTTTGGAAGTGAACCTATTCTTTCATTGTCCTGCTTGGCAAAAGAAAGAAACACAGGCACCTTTTCAGCTGAAAATGTTGTGTGCCTTTTCATAGCAATAAAGATGAATACCACAAGGCTGCTGGCTTTATTGGGCTTGTTTGCTGCATTTAGAAACAAAAATCATGAGCTATAGACAACTGGTAAATGTCTCACACTCTGTACACAGTGCAGAGGAATCATTTGCCAGCCAGCTCACTTTGCATCTGAAGAGCTGCAGCTGAGCTCCAAGGCTGAGCTAGGCAGCTCCTCAACACCAGCAGGCTCTTCAAGGACAACCTTTGCCCTGGGGCTATGTGCTTTAGCCATCTGGGCAAGATGCCCTCATCAAGGAGAAGGGCAAAAGAGCAAGCAGAGGCTGGCAGCTGAGACCATCTTGGTGACATGCCAGGGAAAATGTCATAGAGCAGACTTTCTCCTGGTGAACTGAGCAGGGCTTGGGACTGTGCCTGCATTGAACAGCTTGGGGAGCACACCAGTGGGCCAGGAGGACTGCAGAACCCTCTTCCTTGTCCATCAAACCCTGGCTTCTGAGCTACCAGACTGACATTTTGTCCCTTCTCTCATCAGCAAGGTCTGGTTCAGTGAGACATGACCAGTCAGCCTATGCCCACAGTCTATACAAAGCTTAGGCACCACTCAAGTTTGTACAACCCTTTCAACATTAGCCTCATATCCCTCGACATTGACTCCCACTGGGAAGTGACTGGGCAACCCAGGGATGCAAGCGGTGGAAAAGCTCTTGTGATACAGGATGGGGAGTTACCTCTCAAGCCTGGGGCTTATCATGGGGCTGTGGGGAGCTGTGGCCAGAGAGAAAATCCAAACTGCTTCAAGCTGATGTTAGTGTCCCTAACAGAGAATGCTCACCTGGTGACTACGGTACCTGGCACTGATGGGCCAGTGTCCCTGTAAAGGCCCATGGCCCTGGGTAGGTGTGAGCATGCTTTATCTGTATAAGAGGCAGCTTCAGCCCAGAAGATCAATCCAGTTTCTTCTCTCTGTTCCTCAGTGAGGTTCATTACCAGGGGCTCAATACTGTTCTCCCATGTGCACACAGCTGCAGACACATGGCAAAGCCAGATACCAACATCTCAAGTGTCTTTGAAGCTAATAGCTGCTGATTCCTGTCACTTTTGCCTTCTTTCCCGCTACTCCATTTGCAACGACCCCTCTTTTTTGCCTCCTCTCTGTCTTCAGGCAGGCAGCAGTGTGCATTTAAGCAAGGAAAGCTGCACACTGGCTCTCTGTGTGTGAAAAGAGAGGCAAAGGATGGCACACCAGGCTTGGGAGACCTATGTCCTCTCCATGTCAACACAATGCAGACACCTCAAACCTCCTTGTGTGATTTCAACCCCACAGCACTGAGTGATTCACAACCCTGTGGACATAGGGGAGGGTTTAGATCCAGGGAAGCTAAGGACATGTTGGTCCAACAGAATTGGACTCAACACATTAAACAAGGGAATACAGAGTGCTCATGAAACCAGAACACATGCAAATGCTTATTCTGTAAGGTCTGGCTTCCTCTCTAATTGAGAAGTTTAGGACTCTGGCAAGGGAAAACAACTCCTGTTCTCTCAAGTGTATGTTGGATGTGACTGGACTCTCAGGGATGCTTGTGGCATCTATAGGTTCAGTGCATCACTTAGAGAAAACCTGGGTCTAGAGTAAAACATACAGTTCTCAAGCCTATGCAATAGGGACAGTCTCTGAAACATGATGTCTCATTTCTCAGGTCTTATGACACCCTCTGCCCTGTTCACTCTGTAGATCTTCTCAGAATATGCCACTGTGAAGGGGAATTGTAACTGCTGAAGTACAGAAAGAGAACATGACCTGAGACAGAAGAACTGGAGATGATGAAGTGTAGTTAAGAAGAGAAGGCAGGGCATCTAACATATGGAACTTGAACCTCAAGTCCTCAAAAGACTTCTGGAGAGAGGCCAGTGCAGAGCCACCATCATGATCAGGGGACTGGAACATCTTTCATATGAAGAAAGGCTGAGGGACCTGGGGCTGTTCAGTCTGGAGAAGAGGAGACTGAGGGGGGATCTCACCAATAGTTATAAATATCTCACTGGTGGGTGTCAGGAGGTTGGGGCAGCACTTTCATCTGTGGTAACTAGCAATAGGACAAGGGGTGGTGGGATGAAGCTGGAACACAAAAAGTTCTGTTTAAACATAAGAAGAACTATTTTATTGTGAGGGTGAGGGAGCCCTGGCCCAGGCTGCCCAGGGAGGGTGTGGAGGCTCCTTCCTTGGAGGGCTTCAAGACCCGCTTGGACACGTTCCTGTGTGACCTGATCCAGATGAACCTGCTTCTGCAGTGGTGTTGGACTGGATGATCTCTAGAGGTCCCTTCCAACACTGCCATTCTGTGATTCTATGAAATGTCTGAAAGGGAGAGAGCAAAGTTATTCCTCCAGTGATCCGGGAGACAAAGGTAAGGTTCTATCCTGTGGTTTGCATTCAGACATTTTTCTTTCCTGCTTTAAATTTTTTATTTCATGACAAATTGGGATGAGCTGTGGCAGCATCTTGGAACTGAAGTGAGAACGAGAACTACACAAGACAAACTGGAGTTTCCCTGCTACCTGCTGCCAGAGGCACATGGCAACGGCTGCTGGCAACATCTTTGCCACAGCCGGAGCCAGTGGGAGGAACTGTAATTTCCCTCTAGGCTCAGTTCTGCATAAAATCCTCCCTCCCCTTCCCCCTCCACCCCACCTCCTTCCCAAAGACATTGTAGGCTGTGAAAATGATGAGGACAATAAAAATGTGTTGCTCAATTATCCTGTATAGGAACTGATATAATTGCAGCCCACAAGCACAGAGAGCACAGCCTCCAGTGTCCCATAGATTAACACAGCATGCATTACACTTGCTGTGGAGAAGATTAGGGAATGAAGGGAGATGGAGGGGCCAGCTTTTATTTAATCTAATGGTTGTTCTATCCGATTTCCTGCAGGCTCTTTTGATTTTTCAGTGAGCAGGCAATAGAAATCAGCTGGGTTTTTAAAGGCTTGTCAACACAATTCCTGATAAATAAAGATGAGCTTCTACAAGCAAAGTATTCTCTGGGAAACAAAGCAGATGATAGCCTGGGATGGTTTGGCCCAGGGGCACAGGAGCAGGGAGAATGTGACAGGGAAGAATTAACATGCAGAGCCTGGAATCTAATATTTCCAGTCATAATAAGAAACAGAAAGAATGTGAAGAGTTGTAGAAGATCAGTTGAAAATGCAAACCTCAGAAAGGGTGTGTGTACTCCACTGCAGGATAAGTGCCTTTCAGAAGCATAGTGCTGCTTGGTGGCTTCTTACTCCTCCCTGTGTCACCAGAGGAGCCCCCAGGGAAGAGTTTTACAACAGAGGCAGGTTGCACACCTCATGATGATCCTAGAGATGGGCAGTGCAAGGAGAGGCTTCCAGGAGCTGCTGGCATAGGATTTAATTTCAGATGACTGAGCTAAATGCAGTTATATCGGTGCCTTGGGTATCTCAATGACAATGGACCCTTAGGGAACAAATACTACATAGCAACACAGTGAACATCTTGCTGCTTCCCACCCAAACCAGGAGGTGGAAGGAGAAAACCAGTGGCATGACAAGACCAAACAATGACTGCAAGCATTTATCTGCTCTAGCACAATGACCAAGCAGGTCCTCAACCCCCTGTGATACAGCAACCTCCTTTGATCAGGCTGGGACAGCAATAAATGACTCCTGTGAATGTATCTCCTGGACGGGTGCAGAGAACTCTATAGATAAAGGCACTATGACAAAGTAGGTAAACAAAGGATCATCTAGAGACAGATGAGAGATAAATGTGCAGAGTAAGAGGAAAAAGGCTACAAAGTGTACTCAGGAGGTACTGGCAAGAGAGATAGAGAATCTCACATTTCCAGCACCTGCCACACAAGAGACTGTTAATAACCCCAGCTCATGAAACAGAGCCTCTGTTCAACCTCAATTCATTTCCCACGTGGATTTAGCCTTTCCATTGAGCACCTCTTCTCTTGGCACTGCAAGAGGCGAGTGAATGGCAACCAGGAATTCCCATCAGGGGGCTCAGTCACTTTGTCAAAGGCAGAGTGCTGAGGTGGGAATCCACAAGCCATGGGTCAGCTGTGGATTCAATTGGTTTGCCCTTATTTGGTGTATTTTGTAATTACTGAGGCAGCTTTGAAGTTTCCTTGAGAGGCCAAGGGAACCATGTTTTGATTTATGAAATAATATCTTTTCCTTTTCTAAAGTAAATGTTGGCTGTCTGCTAAGGTTGACTCTAATTCATATCTTGCTGCAGGGTGAGTTCTGTAATAATGTCACTGTGCTTGTGATAACAGACAATAGCTTTGTTATAAACTATGGGGATTTAAGTAGCAACCAGTGTTGCAGCAGAGAATCCCAAAGGAGAAGGGCAAGGCAAATGGCTACTGTTTATGACTGCTGGAATAGCAGCAGCAGCTAGGTTGGGTCTTTTAAAGACTTGTGTGCTGGATGTTTTCTAACTGCTCATAACTTTTCAAAGAGCTGCAATTTTCTGCTTGTCATCATTTTTTCTTTATGTATGATCCTAGCTGATTCAACCCATTTTTTTTTTACTCAGAGAGAATATCTTATGAAAAACCATCACTTTTGCATCAGTCACTCTGATGAGATGTGGCTGACTGAGCAGCCCAGGTCAGCAGAGCACTGCTGTACCACACTGATGGAAGGAATCATTTGCCTGCTTTTAGGAGCCCATTCCATTTTCCACACCTGCCCTGCTGGGTCAAAGCAAGAGGACTGGTCATTTCTCCCCTGTTGCTATGCAAGAGGTGCACTTTAGAAAGCACACACTTGCTAAAGCTGGCACACTGTCGTGGGAAGGATGAAAGATCTTTGGGCAAACAGCATGAGTCTTCTGTTTGGATGAGGAGTGGGATTGTGAAGGGTTTCATTCAGAGGAAGGCAGCTGTAGGCAGGAGAACAAATGTCCAAGTCTACCTCTAGTTGAAAAAAAGAGTGTCCAGATGTTTCTCCATAGACTTTTGTGGAGTCTGTCACTACTGAAAGACACGAACAAGCTTGTCTGAGACAGGCACAGAAGCTTTGTGTGAGCGCTGAAAAGACAGCCCTTGAAGAGCAAGGGGAAGAGAAGGGTGTTGAAGCTGCAAGAGCAAAGTGCACTGTTACCTGCAAGCAGGTTGCCAGGATGAACTTGGTCAGTGATCTTAGTTTCAGCTCTTTTATCGATCAGCTCTGTTACTAGGTAAGAGCCCCTAAACTTCAGCTGCTGGTCTGGGTTTGTCTGATAAGACTGAACAAGCCTATGGTTTGCCAATTTGTTCATGCACCCCAGTGCCTGCAGGTCCCACAGAGCAGTTTGACTGGGCAGTGAAGTCCTAACAGGCTGGAGGAGCAATAAGGGCTGAGAGGAATGACACTCTGGTCCCTCTGGGAATAATTACAGATGTCTGCTTGGGAATCCCACAGTGCTTGGATTCAACCCTGGAGAGATGTAAAATGTGGCAAGCTCAAACCAGTGCTGCTGCTGCTCAAACACTCCTCCTTTTTGATTCCTCTTTGAAACTTCCTACATCTTTTCCTCATTTGGAGTCTTTGAGATGGTGATGATGATAGGAAAAACAGAAGTAAGTGGCTTAATCAGAGTGGGATGCTCAACAAAGGCATTTTCTCCTGGCTTTGCCTGTGTTACAACAGTGCCCAACTCATTAACAACGTCTTTCACCAGCTGGTCAGTTGAGTCCTAGTTCCCTTATACCTGGAGTTTTTATCCTTTAAAACAAAGCAGCCCTGGCATTTGGATCTCACTAGCTAAAGGTGACTTCATCTGAGTAAAAAAAGGGAAAAGACAGATCTCCTCCACGGGGCAATTGATGCATCATTTGGTATCTTCTGCCTGGAAGGAGAAGGACATGAAATGCAAAGTCCTTTGTCATCACAGTGGATAAGATTCCCCTCAGGATTTCTAACATGCTGCATGCTTCATCTCCTTTCACACTTCATCTTCTTTCATTTTTCTTCCTTTCTTTATGTTTTAAAGCCCATTGGCAAATCCTGGTTTGCTCTCTACCCGTGCAACACATTCCAAGGGATGTGGGAGAAGTGGAGTCTCTTGCTGAGGTGGGTTGATGAAGAGGTCCTCAACCATCTCACACACAGTCAGGTTCAGCACCAGTTAAGCACTGCTTAAAGCTACTCCCCAGGCTGGAAAAGAGCCTATTCTTTGCATTTACACCAGGCCAAAGCAGTGACTTCATGGACTCTGAGTTACCCTGGAGATCGGGGTCCTACCCCATGATGTAAAATGTGTGTCATTCATAGACTGAGGCCTGAATCAGACACAGGAGGACAGGAAGAAGTGGGTGAAGACACTGCAATGCAAAGCTGATTGTTTCTTTGCATCACAGATCAAAGGTGAATGTACCCAATTCTGCTTCCTATGCATGGTGAACCCACCAAACCTGGCATCAATGCAAACCACATCCAGGACATGGTGACTCCAGATCCTGATGAGGATACACACCCTCACGCTGGCTTGCAGAGACAGCCTTTCCCTACCCCCATCCCTGATGCAGTTTGTTAGATCAGCTTGTACTTCACACCTGGGGCTGATCCCCAGAGACTCCTTCACTCGACACATTTCAAGCCTCGGTGCTTGCAAGTGTCTCTGTGTCACCTTTTGATGTCATCCCTTCAAAAACCAAACTGGCTGTGGCCAGAGGGCTCAGGCTGACCTGGATCTATCCAGAGGAGAAACTGCTGAGCAGGTGGAAATGGTTTGAAACTTCCAAGTCTCCCCTTGCTCTCCTGTTCCAGCCTCCCCACCACCACAGGCACTCACAGCATGAGCCTTTCCTGCTGCCCTTATCTCTCTTTTATTCTTTTATTATTTCTCTCACGGAAGCATTGGCTTTTCAAATCACTTTGTTGTGTTCGAGGCTCATCTGAACCAGAATAAGTCAGAAATAGCTCTGCTGAGACCCCTGAAAAACCACAGGGCTTCTGCAGAGACTGAGGAGAGGCAAAGCTCAGTTTTCTAATGGATGCAAACACCTTTCTTCTGTTTGCAGCAAGAAAGAAACCAATCCAGGCAGATTTTTACATGGAAGGTGATGAGTTTTGCATGGCAAGTCTAGGTATGGAAAACCTACAGATGCTTCTGTTTCACAGGAAGCAGTGTGGGTCCATCAGATGGTCTGCAAGACACTTTAGTTCATGTTCAAAGAGCCAACCTGCAGCCTGGTCCTTGACAGGGATGAAGCTGCTGTTGCCTGATTCACATAGGCACAGGATGGCTGAGGTGTGACCTGAGAATTGCAGTGGCCCTGTCCAGGCAGCTTTTGGATACCTTCAAAGATTGACATAGTGCAAAACACAGTGAGGAAGAAACAACCCCAGGGGAAAACGTAACAGAAAAAGACAATAATTGCTTCCCAATAAAGTGTAACAGCAGAAAACTGAGAGTCATTGCTACACTTAAAAGAGATTCACACTTCTTAAAGGAAAAGATGTGTGTCTCAAAGAGCCTGGAGTGGCTTCGTGTGGCCAAAGGACTCTTAACTTTGCATTCAGTAGCCCATGATAGGGAAAAACACCCAGTGTGTATCCATAAAAATCATTCCAATTTAATTGCAAACTAAACTCAACTCAAGTGATGGATTCAAAAACTATGTTCACTGGGAAGTGCTCCCTCAGGGCAGATGATGCTTTTCTTAATCATGTGTGGCCATCTTTTATCAGCTATGAGAAAGCCAACTGTGTTTTGTATCAGCTCATTTTGCTTTAAGTGAAGCTGGCATTGGCTAGAAGTTGCTGAAAACACAGTTAACTGGGGCATAGGGGGACAAAAAGATCCCTTTTCACAACCCAGACTTTCCACAGGTTTGACATTAAGTTGTCCATGGGCTCAGACTGAAGAGTGGGGGTGTCCTAGCATGGCCAGGGTCCTCCAGAACAGCAGACATGGTCAATCTGTATGTCCAATCTGAGCTGAGATGAGACAGGGACCCTGTATGTGTGGATGAGGCTCAGCACCTCTCAGCTGCACTCAAAAGTATCTGTGTGCAGCTTTTGCTGCTCTGATCTCACATGAAAGCTTTGCTGAGAAGAGATTTTCATTTTTAGGACAGGTCTGGTTCCACCTCCAGTAAATGCTTTTCCTCCTGTATGTGTTGGGTGTCTCCTATCCTTTGCTTTATCATGCTGCTCCAGCATGTGCCTCTTTGCATCCTGAGCCCCTGCCCTTGGAAGAGGCCACACAGCAGTACAGGGAGATTTAAGTTCTTCCTCCATAGGCAGAGTCCATGGCCCTCCTCATCCCAGGTGACTCTCTCAGGCCATGGCTCCCACTCTTTTAGCTCTACATGTCAGCAGCTGAGTTGCAGCAGTGATGGAGTGGCTGAGAGGCCGTTCAGAGCCAGCATCTCTTGGGCAGTCCTCTGTGTAGGAGCAGGAAGGCAACAACTTACAGCACCAATTACAGGCTTAAAAAGTAGTTGGGCATCCTGCCTGTCAGGATCATGGCATGAGTTCAGGCCTTGGATGTCCCAGGCTGATCAGCTACAGTGTATAATGACAGCACTTAAAACAGCAGAGCTGCAACAGAGACAACTTTGGCCTCAGTGTCACTAAACACCAGCCATAGGGAAAGCCTTTTCCCAGCCATGCTGGGAACTCATTGGCATTATTCCCCAGATAGCCTCTGCTAGGACTCTCTGACATGTTCCCAGCCAGTCTCATGGAAGCTGGACAACAGAGCTCTGTCTGCTGCTTGAGGGACCAACAGGACCCCAGTCCCCACATTTGTGCCACGCTGGATCTTAAATGGCCTGGACCTGTTAATAAGTACACAGTGTTCAGTGTCCTGTCGCTCTGCCTAGAGTGACAGCTCTCTGCTTTGAATGCCCTAAACACCATTAATGTTCAGTTGAACCCTGACTTCTGCAAATCCAGGGGCTGAGAGGGCTTTGGTGGTGTAGCAGCAGCAGCAGTTAATCTGGATGGCTCCTATAACCCAAGGGGCCATCAGCACTTGGCTTCAGCAGCACCCTTTGCTCTGAGGTGAAGCTGACTGAGGCCTTGTAGGACACATTGCCTTGACCTGTGTTTCATTGAGCACCTCCCTCTGGAATTATTTCCATGCCTAAAGAGGTTTGCCAGGCAGTCCAGTCACAACCTCGTGCCCAGAGCAGGGAGCTAGAGGAAGCCTGGCCGTCCTGGCAGTGATTGCACTCATGTACCAAGTCAAGGAAAGCAGCAAACAGCACTTCTAGCCAGCCAAGAGAATCTCTCAGCGTTGCCTCAAGGACAAGATGTGCTGGGGCTCTGCAGAGTGTGGAGAGGTCTGGGACATGGGAGTGGGTGCTGCTAGGAAAGAGGAACCCAGCCAAAAGCTTTGACCTTGCCAGAGAGATAACAAAATTGGTTTTTTTTCTGAAAAGAAATGGTTGCTGAGGTTTCTCTCCCTCCTCTCTTCATCTTTCTGGGTGCATGTAAAGCTGAGCTTTAAACTGTCCCTGTTACCCTGAGATCCAGAAGCGTCTGCTTTCTCCCCTCAGGGACTGCAGCAATTCTCAGGCAGCTCTTCTTCCCAGCAGCTTCAAGCTTTGAGGATCATCCTAAAAACCACAGGGCTCATGATAAAAGCTTTTCTTGAGATTGTATCATGTATCAGTAAGAGCTCTGGTCCCAGGCCACTGTCACAGGGACAGTGGCGAGGGGCGATGGGCAGCAAGCGCCAGCATCAGTTTCCTTGGAGAGGGATATTAGGATAATGAGGAAAGAAGAAATTTCAGCTGCCTTGCCCAGCTGAGCTCTCAGCCTGTGTTACCTCAGGCACAGAGAGGAATGTTTTTAATATCATCAGTAGAATCTGAGTCATTGGAGCCTTTCTTGGGCTTTGTTTTATAGGGAAAGCAACTATCAGAAATGCTGCTTTGTATTTCATCATGAGGAAAGAAATAGGTTTGAAAGGTAATTGGATCCTGTTGCTTCCTAAACAGCTAAATATTTACATATAGGCTGGGCTATTAATCATGGCCCCATATGGCAGGAAAGCTTTGGCATGGCACTCTGGGGAAAACGGCTGTGAGCCAGTGTGTTTGTCACACAAACGTCTCCCTGACAGCTTCACTTTCATCACAATCAGCTGTGACACCATAATTACAGATTTTGGGGAGGTTTTCAGCCTCCAAGTGATTGATTGTTTGATACACACAATTTAGAAGATAGATGTTCTTATTTAAATCAACTACTTAGCAAGGGAATTGGTGACATGGGAAACAAAGTGGAAACAGTATGTGGCTGTGCCAATGTGCAGGACAAGCCTGCGCTTCCAGCCCCACCTCCTCCCAGGGCTTCTGGGCTGGAAAAGGGGTAATGGGAAGAAGCTGGAACACAGAAGGTTCCACTTAAATATAAGGAAAAGCTATTTTACTGTGAGGTGAGGGAGCCCTGGCTCAGGCTGCCCAGGGAGAGTGTGGAAGCTCCTTCTCGGGAGGTTTCAAACCCATCTGGACACGTTCCTGTGTGACCTGATCTAGGGGGAAGCTACTTTGACAGAGGGATTGGACTGGATGATCGCTAACGGTCCCTTCTAACCCCACCATTCTGTGATTCTGAGATGGTTGCCTCATATTCATCCTCTCACCTCTCCTCTCCTCCTTGATAGTGAACCAGAGTCCACCACAAATCTTCAGCTCAGAACTTGACCCTTCTGCTTGTGGTCATTTCCAGGTTTTGACTCCCTGGAATTGTCATCTTATTTGGCCAAGGAAAAAGATTCTTCCTGCTGGGGCTGTTACTGGCCACTGATTTACTGCTTTCAACCTGTGGTGGCACTGAACCCTGTGTGGGTTGCTCTTGCCCCAGTGGCAGTATAAATCCCAGGGAGGGACAGAGTGGCTGCAGTTTCTTTCCATTTGCTCGTGTTTACCAGCTGTCAGTTTTATGGAGCAATAGCACTAAGGGTCCAGATCTCTTGTGTCAGTGCTGGTCATTTTTTATGGCCCCTTTTGTGGGTTCTCATAACTCATCCTGCCTCCTATTGCCTTTTCTCTTGCTGGTCTGTACTTACAGCATCCCCCTTCTGCTGAGGGCATGGGATTCCACAGAAAGGCAGGACAGGCTGGGAAGGTGAGTGCTCCTTCCTTTATGGGAAGGAGCAGCTGATGTGATGGAGCTGTGCCATGGATGGATGATGTTGCAGCTGAGAGTGGATGGGTCAGGATGGGCAGGCAGAGTGCACGATGTGCTTGTGCACACACAGGACCTGGTTTTGTACATCTGACCATGCTGCTCAGCTTGCTGCTGTTCCTCTCGATGGAGATTCTGGGTTTGAAATGTTCAGTGATTACTGTTTGCTAATGGCATTAAGGAGCCAGACTGATGTGGGTACCAGAAAGAGCTGCTGCTGAGATCTTCATTCCACTTTGGTCAGCTGCTTGCAAGGCCTGCAAGTAGTCACAAGCTGGCTGTCACTCCTGAAAAGAGATGCCTGAACAAAACCCAAAGGTGATCCTTTCCCATGTGTTTATTTGTTTAAAATCTGGTTTGTTCCCTTCTGACTCTGCAGCTTCTCTCTAATGAAGCAGGCAAAAATCCTTAGCCTGGAATAATGTCACCTTTCCTACTGAGTGCCACATGACACTCCTTGTTCTTCTCCAAGAGGGCTCTCATAACTAGGACAAACCACTCACCTCTTGTGCTCTGTCCCTCTCTTTAGCATCTTTTCTGGAGCTTCACTCTTTCAGATCCATGAGTTTTGTGTTGCTCCTTTCACAATGGAACCCCTGAGGGAGGAAGGATGGAGAGCAGCCCTTCCCAGCCCAGATAGTAACTGAGCAATCAGGGGAACTTTATGGGAATTAGGAGCTGTGTATGAGCCCTGGCAAGAGCCAAGCCCTTGTGTGCAAACACAACACTCTGCTCAGCAGTGTCCAGCTGACTTGGTGACAGGACCAGCTGGGGCTAGTCAAATCCTTAATGCTGCAAATCACATTTATTTGGAGGACTAAATTGTGACTGAATATGAGATGCAACTATTATATTCACAAATTCACATAGTTTTGGTTTCTTGGACATCAAGAAAGGCAACATAGCAAAGGTAATGTCTCTGTTTTCAGACCTTGGATGTTTTCTGGCATCATTTACCCCTCACATCTATCCTTCAGCTTGATTTTGTGCTGCCAGTGGTCTGAGGCTGTCAGGCTTTTCCCTTCTGCTGTCTGTCTCTTTCTGTGTGGTCTCACCTGTGTTTGCTCCACTCTGCCCCCAACTTGGTAATGGAGTATCCCATAAAGCCCTCCTTTAGCCACTAGAAGTCCTGATAGACCTTGACGTTTCTCTTGATCCTGGCCTGAAAGTCCTCCCATGCTTGCCTGGGGAACCATGGAGCCAGTGCAACCTAAATGACATTGCTCCAGCACTCTGTGTCTCAGCAGCTTTTAACCCAGTCCATGGTGCTTGAATTAATATTATGGGCAGGGAAATGCTGATGTGAAGTAGAGGCTCAGCATGTTCTTTTCAGGATTAATTAATGACAGGCAATTCGAGCATCTCCCATCAGCAAATCCCTTTCTTAGCTGTTTTCATTTCATTGGTGAAGTGCAGAGACTTCTGAAACTCACTTCACAGGACATTTCCTATGCAATGAAATTGGTTGCTAGTATTTATATCTTAAATGGACCATTCAGGGAACCTTTCCCAAAAGGCAAGGAGAAGGTAAAGAGGGAGGCTTTTAACCTTCTTTGTGTGTAATGTTTGCCTGAGAGTTGAATTTTCATCAAGCCAGATGGGCAGAAATGATTGGGAGGAACTAATCAAAGCTTGTTTTATTTACAGAACCCTTTTCTTTCTTCTGCATGGGGATGGACAGGTGCAGCCAGTAGGTTTGGCTGGGCATGCAAGTCCTTTTCTCCCTGAAACTAATGATCTGCTTTAACTGGGGTTGTGCTGATCTCCATCATCCTGCACTTTGCAGTAAACCCATCCAGTGACATGAGTCCCTCTGGCTCAGGCAGGGTCTGGATCAAGCCAAGGAGGTGCTTACTCTGCTGCTGATCATTCAGACACTGTTGCAGAAGCTGAAATTCAAGTGTGTCAGGCATCAGAGAAGGTAGGCAGGGCTTCATTATGCACCAACATTGCTTTATACACCTCAATGTGTGTCCAGCAAAAGAGTTTAATACAGTTGTCCAGTGACTTTGTTTCCAAGTACCCACTTCTCAGCAACAGCACAAACCCAGAAGTTACTGCCCTAGTTTTAGTGCTTTAAATACTGTCTCACAGTCTGAAAGTTGCCTTGTGGTCAGAAAAGGAGGTTGTGCAGAGCCTGAGTGATGTTTTAGTTGGGACAGCAAAGTCTTGATCCCTCAACCAGACCAGAATAGCTCAGTCAGCAGCAGGGATGTTCTCAGGGATGCTCTCAGGTCACTTTGACCCAGCAAACTGAGACCTTCCATGTAACTGTAAGGTGATTTGTGAAGGTGATATGTACACATGGGTGTCTATCATTTAAGCATGTGAATGATACCAGAGGAATGAGGAGCTAACATACCTCATCCATTTCCAGATAGCACATCAGAAGAAGAACTGATGGAGGAATTGCAGCCTCATGGTTTGCCTTTCCTGCAGTGAGAAGAGCAGCCCTGTGACAAGACAGCACTACACATGCAAGGGGCTGGCAACAAGGTAGGTCTGTCACAGCCCTCAGACCAGCTCTAGCTCCCCATCTTGCACTAATAGCTCTGCTTCAGAGCTCAGTTTCACTCCAGCACGTGTCACACCAAGCTGCTTCTGCTTTTAGCAATGAGGCTACCTCCTTCCCAAGACTGCTGGTCCCAGGTAGGAGCTTTTCCATCTCCACAGCAGAACATTGCACAACGCAACAACTTGGGCACAACTTTCACATTGCTTCAGTACCATATGCCTCCTCCAGCCCTTCATTGCTACATTCCTAATTTCACCAGCTGCAGTGAAGCTCCTTTGAATTCGAACCATCTCAGAGGAGAGGCAAACAATGACAGTGAAGTCCAAAGGCAATTCATGATTGCTTCATAGCTCTGACAGAATTGCCTTCATAATTAGATGTGGAAGCAGTCCCTGGTTGTCAACTGTGGTTTTCAACTGATCTGGAGGTCTCAAAACATAGTCAGGGATTAGCAGGATGCCAGACAAACTCAGCAAGAGCTCCTCAGTGCTGTAAGACTCAGTTTGCAATGGTAGGATCAAATGGAGAGCTGGAATACATGTTGCATGGAAAGCAATGACCACGTGTGTGCACCTGGCTGTGTGTGGGAAACAACCTTTTGACCTTCATTCATTAATTGAAGGTGAGGAGACATACTAACCATTTCTACTAGGGGACAGGATTTTATGAGGCAAATAGACCTTTCTAGGTTATTTGCAATAGGCTTTGCTCTCAATTTGGCTGTGGCTGGCAGAGTTTAGCTTGTTTTGCTGTAAAAACTTCAGATAAGACAGCAAATAAATAAGGTGGGTGGCTTTTCCTTTCCTAGAAACATCAAGGCAAACGTGATTTAGTGTTGGTTATATTTGTTCTTGACAGAGATAATGCTTTGAGAGCCTTTCCCTCGACCCCTTTGGATGGCATAGCCAAAAAAATACCTACAAATGTGATTTATGATGTGTACTGTGTTATTTTCTCAGATGTATCTCAAAGAGGAGAGAAAAGTCCCTCCTCTGAAGGCCCTCAGCTACCTGTCCCCACTCTGCATCCTGAGCAGAGGAGGGACTTGCTCTTGTGCTTTGGTTCATGCAGAGGGAGTACTGAAGGGAATCAGAGTTATTTCCTATGGCACAGCAAACAGTGCAACTGCTTCCAGCACCCGAGTAAAGACCAAGTCACGCTGTGGGGGACTGTGTGCTACCCGTGAAAAATGCCATGAACAAGAGGGACAATGGGTCAGAGGCAGCTCAAGGCTGCATTTAGGGTCTAACAAAGACAACTTCAAGCTGCATTTCAGCTCCTGGCTTTCCCTCCTGGCTCCTGCATGTCCTTGGACTCTCTCTGCTGTAGGTTACTAGCTATAAAATAGAGGTGGTATTAATCCCTGACCGTAGCAGTGTGTTAGGAGAGCAAAGCTATTGATGATTACAAAGTGGTCATGTAACCATGACAACAGTGGGACAGAGTTACCTCGGGGAGATGTTCTGCCTTTTTGCATCTTGCATGAGGAGAAGTCAGACAAAGTGCCTGAACGTGCCCTGAAACCTCTCCCTGCACTCAGTGCCGACTCATCAGAAGCTGCCAGCCCCTCCTTCCCCTGAATTATTCCAGGAAGGTTGCTTATGTTGGGATTGAAGTAGTGGAGGAAAGTTTTGAAAGAGCACCTTGTTTTATTGCTCACTGGACAGATTATACCCAGCATCCCAGCTTTAACTTGGAAACAGTCCATTGTGTTTGATGGCAATAAAACAAGAAAGCTGAGGTATAAAATTGACTGCCATGAGATAATGAACTGCAGGGATGAGTGTTCAGTGTAACACTTTTCCCTGCAACATGAGGCAGCTCTGCTCCCCTTGGGTGATTGTCCTACCCACCTCCTTGCAGTTGGTTTATATGAGAAAGAAGCCCTGAGCCTCCCTGGCAATACACCTGAATTTTCATTTAATCAAAACAATTTCATCCAGTATCAAAAGACGCCAAGACAGGCAGTGGAGAAATTGATCCATGGAGAAAACTGTAATGTCATGAAGAAAGAAAGCTTATCCAGACTCAGGGGAAATAGGGGTGGTTGCTTTTGATGACATTAGTAGATGAAAGGCATTGCAGAGAGAGGCTGGGACAGGTTGCACCCCAGCAACTCCAGTCTCTGCCTGAGATGTTGCAGTAGGAGCTGTGAAGGTGATGGAGGTGTGTGGTGCAGGGCATAGGAAGGGCTGGAGGAGCCCCTGGGAAGTCAGGGAGTTACCTAGAGTGAGCTGGTTACCAGCAATGGTTTTGGTGATTGTCTGTCCTCCAGATTCCCAACAGGCTACACAGATATCCTGACTGGCTGGGTACCATCAGGGCTCAGGCTGCTGAAGGAGGTGAGTGATAACTGTCCCTCTATTTAGGAGCCAAACCCAGCCTCAGCAACTGTGTGAAGGGGGTGGAAATCTCAGCAGCTTGGGTGGTCTTCTTCCCTTCCNTCCCTTCCCTTCCCTTGACCACCATGCACAGCATCCCTGGGTAAGCATATACCTACCTCATTCTTGCAGAGACCAAAAGGGAACAAGAGATTGACCTGCCTGCACCTCTGCTGCTGCTCCCAAGAGTAATGGGAGGTGCTTGCAACAGGCCTAACAGTTATTTTGACTCTGAAGCTTGATGTTCCATTTCCCCCAGCTGCCTTTGGGCAGAGATGTATTTTACTTGTATTTTCATTTGTGTTGCATTGTCTTGTGTTTCACAGTGTTTTGTGCCCACTACCTTGGAGCTGCAAGCAGAGCAGCCAATAAGCATTCACTTGAAGCTCACCTTCACCTTTCTTTCACCTGATTCCTACCCCAAGTCTCATTCCCAGCACATCCCCTCTGGTATGGCAAGGGCTCTGCAAGCCAAGTGTGCTTCCCCCTTTGCCAAGGACACTTGTCCAGTAACATCATTTAGGGAAGCTCTGTTGGCATCTGGCCAGGGATGCAGTAAAGCTGATGAGTGAATGACCTTGGCTGCTGATTTGCCTTTCTCATGGGAGGGCAGGGCTTGCATCACAGCATCTTCTTTCTCGTTGCAGAGGTAGAGAGCTGAGATTTATCCAAGTGATTTAGGAGCTTCTATTCTACCTTTAAAACCCGATGAAGTCTTAAAAATGATGTGATTTGGATACCTTTTGCTCTGTGACCACACTCAACACAGCCCTTTTAACAGTCCCCCCAGAGTTTTAGAAGTGTTGTCTTAACTATGAATGAATGAATGCTTTTATTTACTTATCAGAGAGCCAGATCCTGGGCTTTGATTTCATTCAACCTGGCCTCAAGACACAAGTCATCCTGGACACCACTTTAAATCAGTCTTAGCCCAGGAATAGCTCCTAACTAATGTGTTTGACTTGAAATGAAATGTAGGTGAGAGTAATTGATACAAAGCTGCTGGGAAATGTACCTCTCAGAGCCACTGCCAGATTTTTGCAGGATAGAAAGAAAAGCATTGGTAATATTTCAGTGGTTTTGCCCAGCCAAGCTGGTTTGGGTGTTTGTTAAGTTCTTGTGTCACCCTGAGCCACAAAGGGCTAGCGATGTCAAAAAACCTGTCATATCATGCTGTTGACTTCTGTATTGGAGTTTGAAGCTGCCCCAAAAGGTATTGTGAAAAAAAGACACTGCAGGCCAGATGAATTGTCTGAACTCAGAGCAAGTAATCCTCCAGCTTTTGCAGCCAGGCTCCCCTTCACTCCTCAGTTATACCATCATCCAGTCAACTCCCCTGCAGAAGCAGCTCCCACCTAGATCAGGTCACACAGGAACGTGTCCAGCTGGGTCTTGAAGCCCTCCAAGGAAGGAGACTCAACACCCTCCCTGGGCAGCCTGGGCCAGGGCTCCCTCACTGAAACAGGGAAATAGAATAATAGAAACATAGAATAATAGAATCATAGAGTGGTAGGAGTTGGAAGAGACCTCTAGAGATCATCCAGTCCAACCCCCCTGCAGAAGCAGGTTCACAGTTCTTATGTTTAAATGGAGCTGTTTGTGTTCCAGTTTTATCCCATCACCTCTTGTCCTGTTGCTGGATACCATTGAAATAAGTGCTGCCCCAACCTCCTGACACCCAGCATTGAGATATTTGTAACTATTCATGAGTTCCTCCCTCAGTCTCCTCTTTTCCAGACTAATCAGCCCCAGGTCCCACAGCCTTTCCTCAGAAGGAAGACGCTCCAGTCCCCTGATCATCTTGGTGGCCCTGCACTGGCCTCTCTGCAGCGGTTCCCCGTCCCTCTGGAGCTGGGGAGCCCAGAAGTGGACACAGGACTCCAGATGAGGCCTCAGCAGATATGTCAGAGCAGAGGGGGAGCAGAACCTCCCTTGACCTGCTGCCCACACTCTTGATGCATCACCAGGCTTTGATCAGGGATCCCACTCAAAGGGAAGGTGCTCCTGCAGCACCAGTCATACTACCCCTCTCCTCATGTAATTGTTTTTAAAACTTGGCAGCAGACCAAGAAAAATCTGGAGAAAATCTGGTCACAAACCAGCCCTCCAGAAACAGACACATTTTGTTTCCAAGAGAGCTGGTTTGCTCTTTGATCTGGTGGCTCCAAGGGGAAGGGAAGGACCTCTCACATCTTGTCAAAGGCTTGATTCACACACATGTAATTAAGATATCCTATATCTACAGCTTGGCATGCCTTTAATTAGAGACATCTCAGCACTAGAAGTACTGGCAGAAACAGATAATGGTGCTGCCTTTGCACACTGCCAGGAGACAAAACCGACCACAGGAAAAGACAATCTCCCTGTAAATTAATTGTGCACTCTGTCCCCCGCGAGGCTGATGGAAGGAGATGATATGCAATCCCCTTTGTCCAGAAGTATTTGCCAAGTTCAGAGAGCGAGAGAGCAGCTGTGGCCACGTGGGAAGGCACAAAGAGACATGCACATGCAGGTTCTTTGTAAGCAGCTGATGGTAGAATGGGCAACAGACCCCAGCCAGAGACCTTCAGGGACCTGATTCACCTCCCAGGAGGCATGGCATAGAGCAGCAACGTGCCAGGCTTTACACAAAGCCACTCTACACTGCCAGCCCTGTGTCCAAACCTGATCCAAGCACTGCAGGAGGGGAGTGAATCCTTCATCCTCCCACAATGTGCTGTTTCATCCTCTCTGAGCCTCAGGTTGAAAGCCAACTGTGAGCCTGGTTTTGAAATATGGACCTTGATGCCCTTGGGAAGAGGCTGAGACCCAGGAGATTACCCCAGCTCCTGCTTCTGGGTTGATCTCAGCCTGTTAATCAGTTCTGTAGGTCAAAATGATGAGGTTTGCCCTCAGCATTAGTTTTTGACAGGACCCTTGAGACTGAACAGAGTTGTTCAGGCCTAGAGGAAACTGAGGCTCAATGTTGAGTAATGACTTAAGGATGGATGGCACAAGGGGAAAGTGGAACTTCCCAATGCCCTGGAGCAATGCAATCAAAAAGTGTACAGATCCATCCAACGTGAATCCTCATGTGTGTCTTCAAGGCTTCCAGAGGCAAACCTCAATGACATTTTACCATCCACACTTACTTGCAGCCAGACACTGGTCAGTGCTGATGGGGTACACCATGGTATTGTGTTTGAGCTCACCCTACTCAAGGAGAGATATGAAGACATAGTGTCTTGATTACAGCAGATCACTAATCTCAGTCTGAGTATAGGAAGAGATTTCCAATAGCTGAGGGCACAGGTGTTTCTCAAGTAGCCAAAGGACAATTGAGAAGAGTGACAAGCTAAAGCCAAGGACACTCACACTAGAGACTAGCTGACCACATTTAACCTTCCATTTAACCTTGCAGCCCCAGGCCTAAAGGATATAGGCCTTTCAAAATGTGATCATTTCTCAGTGTCTCTATGATAACTCCTTTACCCCTTCAACACAAGCTGTGACTGATGAAGGAAACTCTGGGTTAAGTTCCCCAGCCTGTGTTGCTGAATCAAGTGAAGTTACCACAGAAATATGCTACAGTGGTCCTTTCTTAACCATCACATCCAAAATTATTCTTGCCCCTCCATCTTCTTTCACTGTGGTGTGGTAGGGTTGGAACCCCAGAGGAATACAAAGGGGATTCATGAGATGAGGATGACACACTGCTGCTGTCTGTGGGCTACATACAGTTCAGTTTTAACTGCAGCTTTGTGAATTTCTCACACTCATGGGCTGATTTGGGGGAAAGACATGAAACCAAAGCAATAAAGGAAGCTGCCACTTGAGAACTCTTCTTTTTTGTTCCCTATCTTATCTGTGAGGGAGAATTGTTCTCTGACAAAACAAACACCCTCCCCCTCAGCAGCTGGGAAAATGGTGTTTTGCCTTCAGTGGTCTGAGCTATTCAGCTGTTTGTAAGAGCAATGAAGAAGATGGTTTTCTCTAGTGCACAATATCTGACTACCAGCTTGTGTTCTATCCCATTTTTCTGTGTGTGCACAGGAGCTGTGCAGCTTGCCTGGCTGCTGTGTGCTGCATCCTAAAGAATCTGAGAGCACTGGCAGACCCCCTATCCTGGAACTCAGCCCAGGCAGGAGAGAGCAAGAGATAGAGCCAGGAGGTAGCCAGCACCACCAGCAGATGCTGGGAGACTACAGAGCATACAGACATGCAGACAGTGCAAATGGTGGAGGTTGAGGTTGGAGCTGAGGCAGAACTGTTTCCCTGAGAGGGGTGTCAACCCCTGTGCCAGGCAGCCCAGGGAGCTGGGGCAGTGCCCAGCCCTGGAGGGATCCCAGAGCCGTGGGGCTGAGGTCTGTAGGTTAGTGTTGTCTGGGCTGGACAGGGTGAGGGGAGGGCTGGGACTCCAGGAGCTTCAAGTCCCTTTCCAACCCAAACAGATCTATGGTTCTAAGACACAGTTCAAAGTCCAAGGAACAGTTTGTTATTTTTTTGTACTTAAGAAAAGCTTGTGGACAGATCCCTCTCAAATCAATTGTCTAATTTAGATGCTGCTCCATCATTTAAAAAATGAGACATCTCACTTGCCTTCAGCTCAGCTCTGGTAATATCTCCATCTGCTGTGGTCATGCAGACTGCCTTTCAGACCTCAGAATAAACAGAACTTCAGCTTTGCTGCCTGATGACCTCCTTCAGAGGCCAAAGGATGAGATCCCAAGATCTGATCTAGGTAGAACTTGCTTCTGCAGGGTGGTTGGACTGGATGGTCTCTAAAGGTCCCTTCCAACCCTACCATTCTATGATTCTATGATCTCCCTTCTCTCAAAGGGCTGCTGAAGGGCTCAAAGACACAAATGTAAATGGGAATCCATGCCTTAAACTCCATCCAGATGGAAGGAGGGGACTGGTTTGCCAGGATGAAGGAATTCCTCATGGGTTACTAATAACACAGATACATCCTTGGTTCTGGCAACAAAGACCCTAACCAGTTGCAGCCAGTAATTGAAGGGGAAAAAAAGGAAATGATAGTCTAAGGCTACATTAAAAATAAATGAATAATTAAGGCTACATTATAAATAAATAAATAAACACAACCTTAATGAGTTTCCACTCAACAGAAAACAGGAGTAGAGGATATTTTGATTTTGGACTCATTGCAAGCAACAAAGTAGTTTGAGGAAAGATGCCGAATTCCCCCAAAGACCATACTTCAATGAATTTAAAATCCCAAACCAATTAGCATATTCCATAGCAAACACCCATACAATTCATTCTGCAGTCAGAGATGATGTATGGCATTCAGGGAAAGGAGAAGCAAAGCTGCATTTCTTGTAGACAAGTAAGAAGTTGATTCACTTTGGCACAAAAGTCACAGGGAATACGATGAACACACTTTCAGGTGCAAAACTCAGCTCTGTCTTAATAGCAGAGTCAGCATGGGAAGTAAAACCAGAGATACATGGCCACTGTCCAAGGGAGGCAAGTGGGCAAATATGCTTCTCCAGACCCATTAGGCCACAGTACCTGAGTCCAGGCTGTGTCTAGAGCATTGTAGGCCAGTGTCCTTGACAATGAGTTATATCATAAGGATGGCAACACTGCCTTTCTTCCCTGTTCATTTCCAAGCTGCCTGTTCCTGAAGAGCCTTATCAGGGCAGGGTGGAGAGCAGTGTATCAGGCTGGTGAATCCACCTCAGTGAGCAAAGAGTTGGGATAGAAAACATCTTTTTCAATGAAACCAAATGAAGATATTGGTTTAACTTTGTAGTTTTAATCAAAACAGCAGTTGAGGCAACTGCTGCTGAATGAAATGTTTGTTCAGAGATGACATTCAAAAGAACTCTTCCTTTGCTTAGGAGAAAGAAAAAGCATTTCTGTTTGATTGCTTTGCCAAAAAAAACCCAGCATATTCCCATGGAAGATTTTCTTGCCTGTTGTCTTGTAGCTAATGTGGGGCTATAAAGCCATTCTGACAATGAATTTGCCATCTGCTCCAATATTTCTTTGGTGTTATTTCATGATATGGGCCCCATTCTGCCCTCCTATAAATCACATGTAATTCCCCTCCAGAATAAACTTCCACACAAGGTTTAAGGAGCTATAGATTTCCTGATGGAGATTTCAAAAGTGATTGGCATCTGAACGTTGCCTTCCCTCACTTACTCACCTCCTGAAAGGGGGATCTGGGTACTGCTGACTCTCAGATGATGCCCATGCATATCTCAGAGGTCTGGCTGCTCATTACAGTCATAGATTCACAGAATGGCAGGGTTGGAAGAGACCTTTAGAGCTCATCCAGTCCACCCCCCCTGCAGAAGCAGCTCCCACCTAGATCAGGTCACACAGGAACATGTCCAGGTGGGTCTTGAAGAGCTCCAAGGAAGAAGCCTCCACACCCTCCCTGGGCAGCCTGGGCCAGGGCTACCTCACTGAAACACTCCAACAGTTTTTTCTTATATTTAAGTGGAACTTTTTGTGTTCCAGCTTCATCCCATCACCTCTTGTCCTGTTGCTGGCTACCATAGAAAAAAAGTGCTGCCCCAACCTCCTGACACCCAGCATTTACATATTGGTAGATGTTAATGAGCTGCCCCCTCAGTCTGCTCTTCTCCAGACTAAATAGCCCCAAGTCCCACAGCCTTTCCTCAGAAGGAAGATGCTCCAGTCCCCTGATCATCTTGGTGTCCCTGCACTGGCCTCTCTCCAGCAGTTCCCTGTCCCTCTGGAGCTGGGGAGCCCAGAACTGGACACAGGACTCCCGATGAGACCTCAGCAGATATGTCAGAGCAGAGGGGGAACTTCCCTTGTCCTGCTGCCCACACTCTGCTTGATGCCCCCAGGCTGCCATTGGCTTCTTACCCTCAAGGGCACGTTGCTGGCTCATGTTTAGCTTGTTATCAACCAGGACTCCCAGATCTCTCTCTGCAGAGCTGCTCTTCAGCAGTTTGACCCCCTGCCTTTACTGGTGCATGGTGTTGTTCCTTCCCAGTCATGGCTCAATTTGCTGCATGGTCTCAGTGAACTTTCCCACAGCTTCAACATTTGGAAACCAAAACTTGTCTCTCTGACTGTGTCCCATACATATCAGTGGGAACAAAGCTCTGTCTGCCTGAACTTATTTTGCCCCATCCACCTCAGAATGTTTTTGATGGCTGCTTACAGCATCCTGGCTCCTGAGAAAGGGACTTGGGTTTGTTGTTTTCCTCAAAACTTCAGAGCTGGCAAAGGGCATCAGATTGCTTTAAATATGCCCTAGTTTCAGGTGTAACTTCAAGTGCTCAACCTGCAAACTAATAGTGCTCCAAATGGTTTGATTAAGCAAGGGAGAGAGGCTCATTTCTATCTGGAGATCAAAGGTACATCAGCTCCACAGTGCCATGTAGCACTGCTGCAGGGGCTGGCTGCAATGTATTGTTGCTGGAAAGCTTTGAACCAGCATTTATGGCCAAATGTTTCAGTACATAAAGTTATGTGTGAACTGATAAACGCTCTTTGGGTGTGGAGCTGAAGGAAAAAACACCCAGAAGTCATCTATCTGGGTCTTACCTCGTGGGAGATGTTGGGTGACTCTCTCAGGAACCCCCATGGATAATTTGTGTGCATCTTCCTCTTTCTTCCTTTGATGGACAAGTGTTTGTTTTCCTATTTTTCAGCCAAAGCAAGGAGAAATGGAAGATGCCTTGAAGCAGCAGTTCCTGTTTGCCAGGTCATTAGGAAACCACTCAGAGAGGAGACGAAGCTCTGGGTGATGTTTTTCACTGCCATCAGAGAAGGAGGGCATGGCCTGGCCTATTCAAACAGTTCAAAGAATTCTTCATGTTGGGGGAAGGAGAACTAAACATAAGGATTGGGAATGAAAAACAGCAAAAAGATCAAATAAGCTTTAAAACCCTGGATGTGTGTGATCTCAGGTGCCTTCTGACAATAACATGTTATTGCTCATCATTACTGCCAGACAGAATTAAAACTGCTTTAGTACTTCAACTGTGCACTTCTGGACCAGCATTTATTCTACATTGTAGCAGGAAACTCTTGAATTTCTGGGTTTACAACAATGGTTTGGAGGGCAATGAAAAGATCTCTAAGTAGCAGTTTACCTGCAGCTCCTGCTGTGAGCTATGGTAAGGCACAGTTTTCATTGCTGAGCACATCTCAGTTTGTGCTGGGCTCTGGACTTAGCACTGAAATGGCTAGGATCTGATATTTTAATGGGACTCCTTGGCTGTTTTTAGAAGGCTACAGGACAGTGAACACAAAAGACATTGTAAAGAGAAAGGGAGCTTTTTAAGCAGCTCTGATAACAGAGGCTGTATCCTGTGAGTCCATGGGGTAGTGGAGAGCTTCAGGTCATCAAGACAAAGCTCTTGTTGTGCAGAAGCCTCACACAGAGCCTGGGCCAGTGTGTCCTGAGGCTCTGGATTGTCCTGCTGCATGGAGAAGATGGATGTACAGCCAGAAGAAAGGTCGCCATCTTCAGTCCACTCTGCAATCCTTGCCCCTCATTGAGAAAGACAAGGCATTGCATCTGTGTCTATGCGTTGCTGAAGATGAGGGACACAAGGAGATAGTTCAGCTGGTAACAGATGTTTTTTGCACAGCTAGGACATCTCTTTTTCTACACAAGCTCCTATCCCAGAGTCCCAGCCCATCAAGTTGCTGTAAACCAGCATGGGAAGGGCCTTTAGACATGTTTATCCAAGCAAATGGACCAGGCTGTTTGTGGGACAATATCAAAGTGTGTAAATTTACCTCACTCAGGGATGGGCATCAAAGACAGGTATCCTTTACAGGGATTGGTTTGACCTGTGCCTCTCCTCTGACTGCAGTGGGAGCCCAGTGCAACCAGTTCCCAGTCTTCACAGAATCCCAGAATTCCAGACTGCTGGAGTTGGAAGGGCCCTGCAGA
>WBNH01000580.1:0-43183 GCA_013401255.1 Urocolius indicus
CTGTATCATGAACAGTGTTGTCATCAAGAGCAGGGAGGAGATCATCCCCCTGTACTTGGCTTTGGTGAGGCCACACTTTGAATACTGTGTCCAGTTTTGGGCCCCTCTCCACAAGAAGGACATTGAGGTGCTGGAGGCGGGCTCCAAACTAGTAAAGGATTTGGAGCAAGTCTCATATGAGAAACGTCTGAGGGATCTGGGGCAGTTTAGCCTGGAGAAAAGAAGGCTTAGGAGAAACCTTATTGCTCTCTACAACTATCTGAAAGGAAGTTGTAATGAAGTGAGAGTCAGTTTGTTGTCTCTAGTAACAAGCAATAGAACAAGAGGAAATGGCCTCAGGTTGTGATAGGAGAGGTTCAAGCTGAATATGAGGACGGACTTCTTTACTGAAAAGACATCGCAAGCGCCTGTCCAGGGAGGTGATGGAATCACTGTCCCTGGAAGTGTTTAAGAGACAGGTGGATGTTGTACTTAGGGAAATGGTCTAGTGGTTGATAGGACAAGGAAAAAGGCTGGACTCAATGATCTTAAAGGTCTCTTCCAGCCAAAATAAGTCTAAAGGAGTGGAACTCACAGGATCTGCCCGAAAGTTCTTGGCCAGAAAACTTTACTTGCAGAAACATCCAGCTGTAAATATAACTTGCACAGTGTAATTTTTTTTTATAAGCTTTCCTCTCTGTGAAAGTTACTAAAATGTACTTGAAGAGGCAGAATATTTCATTTTGGTTAGGTTTTGGCCACTGACTTCATACAAAAGGAGATCCTCACACTGCCTGTATTCCCTAGACAGATAAAGCTGTAGGTCCTACTACAGAACAATGAAAAGCTGTAGAAATGTTTTCTCCTGGTGCCTCTGTCTACAGGAGTAATTTTGTAAGGTTATTTTATAAACTATACTTTTCCTTACCTTGAATCCTCTGAAGTTAATAATCTTGTTGGATTTAGTAGATTTAAATCAAGCCTCCATCCTTCCTGTGAGAAAATCTACAGCTTCCCTACAAAATAAGGGCAATGCCAGCATAAGAAATGGTGGATAAAAGATTTCTGTGATATTAACACATCACTGTTTATGAAAGTGCCATAAAAAAAACCCAACAAAACAAAACCCCCACTCCAGTAAAAAATAATTCCACAAAACAATTTTCAGTGCCACTGTCACTTCTATGGCATGTCTGCTGTATTGTCTATTATAAATTAGCTCATTTTCAAAATTGATGAAGTCTGCAGAATGCTTCATTCCCTCTAGACTGGGAGCTCTACACATACTGTCTCATATGGGATAAAAAAGTAGTTACTGAAGATCATCCCTTCCCAGACAAGTGCTGTGGACCGTTCAACCACTTATTTACAATTTAATGCCAGGGTCCTCGTTGAAATACGTTTTTAGATACTAACTGGAGTCTAACAAAATAGTTATTTAAATTCATTACATTTGAAAATACAGAAATAAAACTTTCCATTGTGTGATACAATTGAAGCCATTACTTTTGTTAATAAAAGGGGAAACAGAATAGGATCATGGGACCATTCTTATTTTTTTTTCCTCTCATACATACAGTGCATTGTTTCTTAATTCGCAGTTTAAATTGAGTGATAATTAAGTGTACTTTTTCACCAGATTTCTGTAGGTAAAAAAAGATAAGTATTTTTAATTTTTTTGTCTGGGAAGACAAAAAATTTGTGTCTGATACAGAATGCAGTAGGATAAAGAATCATACTACTTAAAAATGACAGGTTGCTGGTGGTCTGATTGCATATATTTGTTTTGAAAAGAGTTAATGAGAGCAACCAATACTGTAAAACTTGTTTTCTTATAATGAGGTATGTGCTACTTGAAAACAAATTGTGGGGTTTTTTTTGTTTGTTTGGATTTTTTTCCCCTAAACTCCTCCTCTGTGGCTTTTTTCTTATTATTTTGTGTAGTGAAAGCAGTAAGTTCTGCTTAGCATTGAAGATTCAGTTCATGTTCAAAGGATCACATTTTCTTTTGGTGTAAGTGAATAGACAACCATTTAGCACTGCTCATTTAAGCTGATATTCTGTTTTTGTTGTGGCCTTTTCCATCCCTTTCCATCCATTTCAAACAGCATTGCTGAAAAGGTATTAAGGTCCAGATCTGCAAGGTTGTTTCAGTACCTGTCTTTCTCTGAAATCAATGTGATTTAAATTCTTAACTACTTTTTTGCAGCCAAGACCGAAGGATACAGTAGTATGAAGGCACAAAGTGAAGTAATCCCAATTTAAATTTTAATGTATTTGCCTTCAGTTCTTTAGGGAAAAAAAAAGCCAAACAAACAAAAAACCAAACATACAACCCACAATGCAAACCAAACCAAACAAAATAACCAGAGGAAACCATTTCAGAGGCCTTGGAAAAAAGTTTGCATTTTATTTCATGTTGATCCTTCCTTTAAGGTAATTTTAATATGAGTGAAATATTGTACAACAAGGATCTCCCAGGAGATTCCCTGTCATTTCTGGCTTTCAATCTAGAAAAAGTCTTGCTTTGCATGAGCTGTAATACCTGCCCTCCAATGTTATTTGAAGTGCTGTGTGCTACAGTGACAATAACATATATTTCTGTTGAATTCATTGGGGATCATCAGAACAGTGCTCGCTTGGCCCTCATTTGAAATTAAAAAATCAGGCTTATAAAACATTCAAGCTGTTATTTTTCATAGATCTCTAATATCTCCAATTCTCAACTTTCAAGTAAAGTGATGTATTAGAAAAGCATAAAATGCAGCAGGTAATAAAAATCATAAAAATAGTATGTTAGTGTTCATCATTATTTACCTACAGAGAGAAGTGAATTGTGTTATGTACCATCAAAAAAAAATAGCATTGGTATTTTTCAGAAGCCATTTTCTACTTCTCAGTGATTTCAGATTTATACATTGTATTGAATATGGGAAAAATGCCACACAAGGTGTGATGTGAGAGGTCCCTTAACAAGATGTGTTGATGGACTGACAGGATGCCATACCATAAAAAAATCCTGTAAAACAAAGCAAAAATGTGCCAATAGCCATTGTGCTTCCCTGCTCAGTCATTGAGAGCACATCTCAGCTTTTAGCCCATTGCTTGAAGTCCATCCAAACCAGTTTCACCAGAATAGCCATTAGCAAAATGAAATGCTGTGAGGTCCAACCGACACTTTGTGAAAAAAGACAGTCTCTTTGAGGTCCTAATTGAGTCACCTACTGATTTCAGGGATTTGTAACTGACACTGTTAGATATTTTGTGTGAAGCAGCTGAATAACGTAGAACAGATGACAGAGCTTTTGTGAAAGCTATATGCAATACACTGATGCAACACAACCACAGAGGGACTCCTGGTAGCTGCCAGACAAAACCCCAGTGGAACTGCTGGAAATCATCTGCTGGCCACAGTGATCAGACACAAAGTTTGAATCATCTTATAAACAACACCAACATCACATTTAAACAAAATCTTTTCCACGAAAAGCATGAGTTACTGAAGATCTGTTGCATGAAAATTTCCCACTGTTTCAAAAGGAATTCTGGTTGCTGATGATGAGGTTTGACTCTTGCTTTACAAATTCTTGCAGTGTAACAAGCTAAATATGATGAACAGATATTGTCATGAGACACTCAGCAACAGATGTTGCAACTCTTCCAGTGTTTGGGAAACAATTTTAAACAGATAGGTATTCGAATGCTCCTGTCACAAAACCTCTTCAGATTGTAGGCAATGCGGGTGAATTATATGGTTTTGGTTTTTTTCATTCTTAAAATAAAATTAAATTAAAAAAACCACAACCATCTAGGTCTTGTTATTTACAGTAAACCAGATTTGTACTCCTTATCTCAAGAACTAAATACAATTAAACTTTGTAATCATTATTTTTACTGTTATATAGAAGTGTGCAAGTAGGTGTTATAAGCTGTATTAATTTCACACTCCGACACAATACAAACGAAAAAAAAAGTATTTTATATTCTGAAACAAGCTGATCCACTCAAAGCAGCCAATTTTCTTATTCACACTATTTTGTAATATTAAAGGTGGAGGACCATGACAGGTTTGTTTTGTTTTGGTTTGGTTTTGTTGAGACACATAACATGTTGTTAGAAATATATTGACACAATAAGATACTGACGATATGAAAACATGTACATGGATCTGTTGTAATGCTTCTCTATTTGTTTTTATTGATCACAGTTCATTGTTACATCCTCTCCATAACTACTCAACCCAATGAGTTTCTGTTTCCCTTCAGCAGTATATGTCCTTAACACCTCTCTCCATATCTTTTATCATCTATGATTTCAAGAACTGTTTTGATGTTTTTCTCCATAATCTCTACAATATGTGTTCCTTAGATACTACATGACACAGTATGATAAATACAGACAAATGAAGACTTTCTTGGGCCTGGTGCATGAAAAAAAATTACAAAAGGTTAATTAGGGAATGATACATTTCCTTTATTTAAAGGAGATTAATAGAATATTCTTTGTGTCCCTACTTCCATAAAGAAAGGCATATAACAGTCTCCTAGCAATTTAGCCACAAATTAGAAGGATTACTATGTATCCTTCCTGGTGCTCTTCATTAAAACATAATAACAATCTATCTAAATTGATTTTAAATTGGTCTACTTAAGGAAACTGAAAAACAGTTCTGGTTAATCTGGTTTATCTCCTGTTTAGTCAATTTAGTGTAATTTAGTAATCTCCTGATGCAAGCTGTGAAAGTTTTAATTAAAGTTTAAATTGATGCAAGTGAATATATTGAGAAAGGTTTGTAACAACCAAACTATTTGAATTATATCCTTAGCATTTGTCCTGGCATCATTCTCAGTCTTTGATCTGTAAGTATAAAGGCCAAAGGCTAGCTTTCAAAAAAAAAAAAAAAGAAGGAAAAAAAAAAGTATTAACTTAATTATTTCTTAATCAGAGGTTTCCTGATGCTTGCTTCTAAAAACAAAGACTGAGACACCACATCAGTGCTAAGCCTCAGTCTTTTTAAGATGGTCTCTTTAAGCCATCTAACTTTTCTGTGAACTGGATGTAAAGGTGAGAGTCTTTCTGGTTTCTTAGAGCAAGAACACCCTAGATCGCACCCTAAGGGAAACTTGTTCATGCTGCTGGGATTTAGTTGTGCAGCCACCCCAGAGTCAATCTGAGAAATAGGAGACGAATGGTGCTGACTTCTGATCTGTTTGGAAATAGGCAATAAAGAAGAGTGTATGCTTTTTTTTAAAGAAAATAACAATATAGGTTTTCTTTGTTAGCTCAAACTTTTGTCACTGGACCTGCCTCAGCTGTCACAGATGCAAAGGTGTCTGAATAATAGTCGCCCCAGAGGGTTGCCTGTTCACACAATAAAGGGGAATGAAAATGGTGCCAAAACCAGTGACCTGCACAGGGGCCAGGGCAAATTGCAGTGGTACAATAGCTCTCAACAGGGTCAGGGGCCAGGCTTTTTTTGCTGAGTCTTGTGTGCTAGTGCAGTGCAATTGCCAAGCTGCTGAGGGATTTGTGACTCCTAAGCCCAAAGCCCAGGACCTACAGTTAAGGATTCCTTTGTCCATGTTTCTTCCTAGGGGACAGGAGCACCTGGAAAAGTCAGCAAAAGGAAAACTTTCCATTCTTGATTATATCCTCTCCCTAGGGAGTGCAAATAAATGCTGTAAAAAAAAAAAAAAAAAAAGAAAAGAAAAAAAAAAAAAAGGCTGCATCTGCTGCATCATTTATGACTGAAGCTGTGAACGGGGATGAGAAATATGGTTTGGCTTAAAACCTGTGTGGAATTACACAGGTAAGCATTCTCAAAACTGTGCAGTCCACAGTTTCAGATGTAATTTGCACTATGTTGTACTTCAGTAGTTTTTAGTCCAAGAAGCCTTTGAAACCACTGGCTCAGGTGTGCTTTAGTCTCTTCATCTTAAACTTTTTTTTTTTTTTTTTTTTGTCGGAAGCTGCTTCTAAAACCAATATTCCATCCTGTTCAGTGCAATCATATTTTTAATAGTAGTGTTTCCATCTACTTAGTTTATAAATATCAATTCTCTGAAAATGTAGAAACTTAATTACTCTTACATCAAGTTATCAGTATCATCCTTAATATAGTCTGCAAGCCATAGCAAGTTAAAGATAGGAATGGAAAGCATGCAAATGAAAAAAAAAGCTTCATTTTTCCTTCAGTCAAGGTAGAAGGCCTGTAGTCTCCCTGGGTAAAACATAATCAACAAAAATTTTGTGGAAAGACTTACTCAGGTTATAGGATGATAAACTCCTGTCTTTTCCTTTCTTATTTTCTTATTTGAAGAAAATGTTGCACTGGAATATCTTTATATACAAGGAAAGGCTGTGGGAATTGGGGCTGTTTAGTCTAGAAAAGAGAAGACTGAGGCGGGATCTGGTGTTGGGCGGTTGGGGCATCCCTTTTTTCTATTGTAGCTAGCAACAGGACAAGGGGTAATGGGATGAAGCTGGAACACAATAAGTTCCATTTAAATATAAGAAAAAACTATTTTACTGTGAGGGTGACGAAACAGTGGAACAGGCTGCCCAGAGGGGTTGTGGAGTCTCGTTCCTTGGAGGTCTTCAAGACCCAACTGACATGTTCTTTGTGACCTGATCTAGGTTGACCTGCTTCTGCGGGGGTTGTTGGACTAGATGATCTCTAAAGATCCCTTCCAACCCCTACCATTCTATGATTCTATTATTCACTCTTTTCCCCCAACAATTTGTTCTCCAGGATTTACAAGATTGTGCAAATCATCTCAGTACATATTTTTTTTTTTATTTGCAGTGGGAACAATTTTATATCTTCTTGACATCTTGTATTTCCTCTGAATTCATCTAAATAGCATCCTTCAGTCAGCAGCAGCATACACTGCTATTATTTCTCCATTTCTTTCAGAGCTCCACCACCTTTTATTTTCCTGACAATTTGCACTTCACTTTTAGGAAATATTTTCTTACAACTTCAATTACCTTTGAGGTCTTACCCATACTCAACTCTACAGGTACACTACAGTCTCTCTCTCTTCTGAAAGTCTGTCAGCCATTTAAAATAACACATAGAACGGGAAGATAAATTGATGTAATTGCTTTGTCTTTCCTCCTGTGCCACCTCCATGGCTTTAACAGTCTCTACCCTTCCTTCCCATCCCTTGTCTGAGGCTCCTCTTCAGCCGTTCCTTTTTACCTGTACATTTGTTCTGTCCAGTTCTCCATTCATGTGGTAATACTCTGTGTTTATGAGTTTCAAGCTAAGAATCTGATTACTGCAACAGATTAATTAATTGATGGAACCTGAAACTATGGTCATAAATTCTTTTCCTGTTTATACACATTCCCATTTGTCTAAATTCTTTCTTACAAGATATGCTGACAAATATTCCACCTTTCAAATAACTTCTGTGTTTCAGGTACCTCCTCTTCACAGAAAATCCTGGGTTTTTCATCTAACCTTCAAGAGGTGGTACACATCTGCTTCTTGCTGCTTAGCTGCTGTTGTTACTTTCCTGTATGAACTTTATTTCTGACCCATTCTGTCAATTTGTCAATCTTTGAAGGCTTATTTGGTGCCTGACTTCTTTTACTGGCTTTAAACTCTTTTGTGTCAATATTTATTCTTATTTTCATTGCACTCAGTTCATCTGTAAGAATGCAACAACATCCTCCTTCAAATACTGTCATCTTCCTTTTTGTTATGATAGCAACAGTATTAATTTACTAATGAAAGCTGTATCAAGGTTCTCAGTCTCTATCTGCAAGCTGGAGATAGCTTTGCAAGATTTAAAAAATGTATGTACACGCACAAACCCCTCTCAGTATATAAATTATTTTCTATTATCCTTGTCTTTCCTCATTCCTTAATGCTTACTTAACTTTCTGATTAAATAAACAAATCAAGTCAGGGGGGCTGCATCTTCAGAAGTTACATCTGGTTCATCCTGCAAGCCAAGAATTTATTTCTATTATTTTTCCTATATCTATTTTGAAAATGCAACTTTCTATCATTTGGAGGCACAAGCATATGTGAAAGTATTTCTTCCCCTGCCCCCAACTTAATTGATTACTATAATTAACTAAGTGAACATTTATATATGCTATGAAATACCTTAAAAATCACACAATTATTGAGTTTTTGTTTGGCTTTTGGTGAGTGTTTTTTCCATAGTAGAAAGAAATTCAAACCTATGAAATCTGAAAAATTAATTTAGAAAATGAATTCCTAATTATAGTGTTGGCTGTAAACACATTTAAATGCATCATAGTAAAATTTTGATGGTTGTCAAAGGAGCATATTTATAAGCTGAAGATACTGTCTTGAAGATATCCCTCTGAGTCTATGAGAAGACTTTTTAGTGGGTCTTTTCTACTCACTAAAAAAGTACTCAAAATGATATATAAATACTAAACAAAGATACTGAAGAGGAAGTATATAAATCAAGCAGAATTAATAAAGCAAACCAAATGTCTAAGAGTGTAGCCTTGAGGTAAAACCTTTAGCTTTTCCTGAATAATGAAACAACTTTGTCAACATTTGTAATAGTGCCCTTGGGTGTTGAGTGCAGCATCACAAAGCTGCATCTCACAAAAATTCCTCTTTAATGATGCACAAACGGTATTTGTTCATTTGCTGCTTTTGTATTTCAGCCAAGGATTTTTCCTTGATCCAGGAAAGCCCTAGAGTTCAGCAGGAATTTGAAGATCACCGAGCAGCATGGCTTGTAGTGTGAATCATCTCTAGGGATTCTGAGTGACTATGCAAAGGTCATAAGCTGGATGCAGCTTTTATCAACAGGATTTATACTGTTCGCATTCTGTTACCAATCACATGAAATTGTGTTGTCTATCAAAGAACTGGACCAACCTGGGAGACCCTGTGAGAGAAATTGGCCTAAAAAGTCTCTGGAATGGAGCTCACTGGCAGCATGCTTTGCCTAGTCCTATGGGGGAACAGTGGACTCCATAAGAGCCATTTTCTGGCCTGCAAGGCACCCTCACAGCTCTTCCTCCCTCTGGTTCTTCAGAGAAGCTGATACCTGCCCTAAGAATAAGGAACCAAAGGACATCATTGAGATGAAGTTCACAATAAAGCTGAGTAGCCCAAATCAGTATTACGGATCTAAGTCAATGTCTGATGTCAGCTGCAAATCAGGGAAGCTTTTTGATTAATTGCAATTTTTTTCATTGTAGAGCTTGTCCCCAATGAGGTTTTATTACAAGATTAGTTGCCAGTGTTTCTTGCATGTGTTGATGAATCTCACTCTGAAAAGCAATGCTCTTTTTTCACCAGCAGGATTTACTCTGTAATGAACACCAAGACCTAGACATCATATTGGCTTCCAGAAATACAATAATATTTTAGATATTATTTACGCTTATAACTGAATGAAATAGTATTTGAGTGTCATTCAAGAGTGAGCAACTCTTTTCTAAAAGAAGTGACTGATTGATACCTCATGGTCTTGAGCTCCTGATTTTCTGCTTCATCCTTCACAATGGTCTTAAAAAAATCTTGCCTTGGATGAAACTCCCTAAGCACAGGTATTTTATTGCCAAATGTACTGTAAGATTAGGCTCATAAAGTGCTTAGGCATGAGTGAGCCACCCATTGATTTTTACTGGAGACTTAGACATTACAAAAGTTAATTTTATATGTAATTAAGTGTTGTGTTGGATTAGGGACTGAAATGTTTTAAATTAAAAAAAAAAAAAAGCCAAAACCAAGACATGTTCAACATTAACATAAAGTAAGTAGAAAGTACTGTCATGATAGTTATTAGAAGATTATATGGTATAGAGAAGAATGGCAAAAGAAAATGAATAATATTCCATTTCTCTGGGACTAAGGATAGCAGATATTATTTCCTACAACAATCTTTTGTGTAATAAAACTAGTTATACTCAGACATTTCCAACTTCAGTGAAGAGAGTGTAATTCAAACACGAAAGGGTTATAAACTGATGAAGAAAATTGCATTGAGGTTTAAAAAAAAATCTTAAAATATATTTTTATTTACTATTGGAATGTCTTTGAAAGATAAGACTGCTTTTTTCCAGGTGCTAGTTGTTACAGTTTTTCACAGATCACATGCACTTATTACATAAGAAATAAATTTCATTGCAGATATTTTTATTCCAATGAAAATTACATTAAATTCTAAAATAACATTATTTTTAAGATAGGTAGCAATTCTGAACTGGCACAATGCCTGTTGTTTCTGAAATTTCCTTTAACATTTCTGCCTTCTGCATTAATATAATAATTTCTGAACCACATTATTACAATTTTTGTGTAAAGGCTGTGAATTGAATGTATGTTGGTTTTGCTTTTATTTTCCTCTCTAAACAAAATAATGCTTGTCATTTGGACAAACTGACATTTTGCTGACAAGCTTGGAAAGAAAATTATGTTGGTTATTTAAAGCTACGAGTATATAGAAAAAAAAAATCAAAATGAGAGTCAGAAAACAAATAACATGTTGAATATGCTTCTGTTCCTTGGAAAAGTTAAGTGGAAAGCCATCACGAAGCAGCCTGGTGAATTATTGATATAATAACTTAAATAAATAAACAGATAAAATTCCCAAAAAAACAAATAGAAGAGAAATTTAAGCATGCTTCATATTAAGTGCATTTACAAAATCCTTACTCTGGCATGTTCTTTCTAAAGGAAGCTTATGTGAAGAAGGTAGGTAAATTATACAGAATCACAGAATCACAGAATGGTGGTGGTTGGAATGAACCTCTAGAGATCATCTAGTCCAACCCTTCAAAATACTTCACATAGTTTTTGAAACAAAGGTCCTCAAACTGGAAAATTCATGTTTTCTAGATTTTTTCATTATGGGGAAGTTTTCTGTTTCAGTAACTCATATCTGCACCACATGTCCTAATTCTAGCCCACTGGTTTGAAAAAATTCTCCAAAACAAGCGGTGTTTGAATTGTATATGTATTTGAAACTACTGGTTGTTAATGCAAAAATAGTCTTCTCAAATACTGAATAAATGCTTATTCACAACTGAATCTATGCTGTGAAACCTTAAACAGTGATTTTTGCCACTTACTCCTGTACTGTTTTATTAAAGTGCAGTGTTTAGATCTGTACTTTGTGTTTGTGTAATTTTAATGATATTCGTTGAAGCTTTAATGAAACTCTTTTGAGGCATATATGGTAGCACACATACATGTGAAAGGTTTGTTTTTAAAAACTAGTGATTTCCATTATTTGTGCCTCTATTTGTCACAGACTACATGCTGTCAGAAAACCTTGTCCAGCTCTACACTGGACATCACGTTCTGTGGACACCACATAGTTAGATTCTTAATTTCTAATTAGATTTCAAACTTCTTTTTATTCCATTGATATTCAAAAGATGCAAGTATAATTGTTTTGTTAGAAATGTGACAGAGCACTGGAACAGGCTGCCCAGAGAGGATGCGGAGTCTCCTTCCTTGGAGGTCTTCTAGACCGGCCTGGACAAGTTCCTGTGTGACTTCATCTAGGTGAACCTGCTTCTGCAGGGGAGTTGGACTAGATGATCTCTAAAGGTCCCTTCAAACCCCTCCCATTCTATGATTCTTTGAAATCATCCTCATTCACCATAGTTACTGTAAGAAAATGTATAATTATAAAGTGGAACCACATTACTGAAATGAAATTATCTTTTGAGAAAGATGTTCTCTGCCAGGACTAAGGATGTGGTAGAAAACTTCACTGTGATTAGAGCCATATGGATGGTGAGCATAATGCATCAGTACAAGATATGCGGCAACAAATGGGGAAAGAATATGGAAGAATTAATATACTTTTGTTCCCTGATTTGACAACATGAAGCAACAGTAATTCATGCTATCATATTGAGAGAATCTTTTATTTCCAGGGTATGCATGAAGGAATTTCATGAATGTAGGCATTTGAGTCTATGGAAAGTATGTTGTATATCCTTATAAAAATTATAGAGATGAAAATATTAACATGCAGATTGTTGACAGAAATAGACAAAACTAATTTTATCCATATATGCTGCTCCATATCTCTGCTCCAGTATGATCAGATATACACCATCCTTTTTAACCTAGTCTACATAACGAAGATGAGAATAGAGAATCGCTAATCACTCTATATATCAGTAAGTTTTCAGTGTGTTGTTGTTCATCACACATGGTTACATGCTTCAGGGGTACATTACATTTTTAATTGAGGCTGTGGGGACAGCATGGCTCTGTTCCTCATTGTGCCTTCAACTCGTATGCAAATTGTGCCTTGAGGAAGCACAAATGCCTTTATCTTCATACATGAGAGAAAAGTCAGAAGATACTTCACTTCAGAGAGTAGCAGCAGCAACCACCTTTTTCCTTGTATGTCAGGAATTATTTAGGTAAATCCTCTTTTCATCTGTTCTTCTTTTCCTCCCTGCTCACCTTGAGGAAATGTGAAGAAATAAGTCTATGCTTGAGCATAGCAATTACATTTTCACCTGGCTAGTACTCAGACAAAGGATGGTTCTTCACTCTCCATTCCAGAAAAGTTTGCCAAACTGTGATGATCCTAAAACAGGCTCAGTTATTTTTTGTTTGTTTGTTTGTTTGTTTTTAAATTTTCCATTCAGAATGATGTAGTTACTTGTCTGTGCTCACTCATTGAAAAAAAGCATAGTGGCAACAAGCTCCAACAGGCAAAAGATTATTATTATTGTCTGTTCCCTGTGTTTTGATGTGATTTGGGGATGAATATGTTGTGATGTTTCAAATTGGCAGAGTGTGATTTCATATGTGAAAGCCATTGTGTAAAGAGGTAAGGAGTAGGTGTTACAGCCCTTAGCCATTGCTCTAGCCTGGTTGTTACCAATAAAATTTGTGTATTGTTACAAAGCAATGTCACAGTCTGCCTCTAGGGGTGGGTGAAGACTTTTTTCCATCTTACCTGCTTCATATTCACACTTTGTAAGAAATCTGCTTTGGCATCTTGAAGAGAAAAAATAGTTTAGACCTCAGAGAACTATTCTGTATCTGATGTGTGGAGTTTCCTTGGATATGCCACGGTTTAGTTTCGAGTTAAGAAAGTGTAGGTACTTATTTAGGAAGACAATTTAGTGGTGAGTTTTCTGGCATGACAACAATTTTTCTCTTCTTGTGTGACAAAATTACATTAAATTATTGTCCTGGGTTTAGCCAGGATAGAGTTAACTCTCACCAGCTGCCGCTAGGGGGCGTGGCCAGGCTATTCAATCCCATGTGACATAATGCCCGGGCCGGGGCGGTGCTGCGGCTGGTGCAGGAACTGCAGTTCTGCCGTGTCAGGCTGAGTGTCGGGCTGAGCAGTTACACTGGTCATTGCTCATTTTTCTTTGTCCTTTGGCCATCATTGCAACTGCCTACTCTTTGTGGGGTTCTATTAAATTGTCCTTATCTCAACCCAAAAAGTTCTAGAATCTCTTGATTCTCCTCCCCATCCTGCTGCGTTGGGGACAAGTGAGTAACTGGGTGGTTTGGTTATTGTTCAGTTAGGGCTAAACCACCACAGTAAATTTTGGTGCCCAACGTGGGGCTCAAACCCATAGCCCTAGGATTAAAAGTCTCATGCTCTACTGACAGAGCTAGCTGGGAGAAGTACATGAGACACTGTTGCCCATGGGGAGGGACTCCACAGTGTAGCAGTGGGAAGTGTGAATAGGCCTCCTGAGAAGCAGCAGTGGCAAAGTCCACCTGTAATGAACTGACTGCAACCCCCATTCCTCATCCCCTGCGTTGCTTGGGGGAGAAGGAAAGGGTGTCCCAGGAAGTGGAGGGGCGGGGAGAGGTGTTTGAAGACGGTTTTATTTCTCATCTCCCTGCTTTTATTGTTTCTTCAATAAATCAAACCTTTTTCTCCCTAAGTTGAATCTATTTTGCCTGTGACATTAATTACCGAGTGATCTCTCTGTCCTTATCTCAACTCACAAGCAGTTTGTTATATTCCTCTCTCTCTCTGCTGTCCAGCTTAGGAGGGGGAGTGATATTATGACTGGATGGACGTATCTATATCTATGGATTGAGACAGGATTGAAAGCATTGGGAGAAAAAAGAAGATGACATTTTGACAGTATGAAACCTCTGTGGTATAGTCATACTTTGAGACTGGGAACAGTTCTGATTTCTGCATCTCAAGAGAGATATAGAGGTACTAGGAAATGTGTAAATGATCCAAGGCATGTAAAAGATGCCTTAGAAGAAAAAGGTAAAAATTCTGGACTATGGGAAAACATGACCAAGAAAATCATACAGGTGATGGTAAGATTAATGTAGATCCATGGTTTGCCAAATGCCACAACACAGAAATCTAGGTACATTGGATGATACTGAAATCAGCTCTAAAAGGTTTTAAAAGTACTTTGCAAAATGAGTGGTAAACTTTGGGAACTTTTTGCCACAGGAGATTGTGGATAGCAGATAGTATCAGCAGGTTAAAAATGTCAAAGAATATATATCAAATGGAACAAGCAGGAATGTGGTTCCCAATATCCCTGATTCAATGGTGGTGGGTCCTAGGGAATGAGAAGAATGGGTAGAGAATGGCCAGTTTTTTTCTACTGTCAGAAACCACATCCTGTGCTAGATTAAGTATTAACGCAGCAGGATATTCCTTGTTGTCTTCCTATTATCCTGGAAAGTTCTTCATTTACTACAATCTACCTCTTCACAACAATGCTGATTTTTTTTCTCTGAAATATCCCAAATATTGAGACAAATGCGTTTACCTTGATATTTTTCTTGTAGTGAGACAACCCACTCTGAATTCTTCAATGAACCACAAGGAGATTTCTTTTTCATTTGATTGTATATGTGTTCTGATGGAAATTTGAATTTTCTACCAGGAATGGTCTCTATATTTTTTGTCACAATTTTCTTCATGTCTCTTCATTTGTGTTAAATAATCTCAAGAATTATTCAGTTGTTTAAGGTAATCAGACTTCAACTATGATTTCAATAATGTCTTTACAAAATCCGTACTGGTAGTAGATTGTTTATCTCGATGACAGCATGTGCTATTGGGCAAGGTAGTATAGTTTCACTGAGTTACATGAAGCATCAGCTTAATAGGTCTTCACACATCCTGAAGCATATTTAATCTGCTGTAAATTCAAAAGGCTGAACCTAAATGCCCACTAGAGACAGCTTCTGACAGGGCCAACTTATATAATTTTCTCTGTCTCCAGCTGAAAATGCTATTTGTCTACTAACTCTATTGAGTAAGGCATTGTCTGAGACCATCTGAGACTGGAGAATGTATATGATGTAACCTTGCAAGTCTTATGCATCATGCAGTATAAAGTCACAGAATCACAGAATCACAGAATGGTCGGCGTTGGAAGGGACCTCTAGACATCATTCAGTCCAAACCACTTGCTGAAGCAGGTTCACCAATCATGTCACACAGGAACATGTCCAGGCAGGTTTAGAAAAACCTCCAGAGAAGGAGGTTCCACAAGGTCCCTAGGCAGCCTATGCCAGTACTCTGTCATCCTTACAGTAAAGTAGTTTTTCCTTGTATTTAAGTGGAACTTTTTGTATTCCAGCTTATGTTCATTGCCTCTAGTCATGTCTCTGGACACTATAGAAAAGTGTTGTCCCATTCTCTTGACATATACCCTTTATATACTTGTAAGTTTTGATGAAGTCCCCTCTCAGTCTTCTCTTCTCTAGGCTAAACAGCCCCAAGGCCCACAGCCTTTCCTCATAAGAAAGACGTTCCAGTACCCTGATCATCTTGGCAGACCTGTGCTGGACTCTCTCCAGAAGTTTTTTGTCCCTCTTGAGCTGGGGAGCCCAGAACTGAACACAGGACTCCAGATGAGGCCTCACCAGGACAGAGTAGTGGGGGAGCAGAATCTCCCTCAACCTGCTGGCCACACTGTTCTTGATGCATCCCAGAATGCCATTGGCCTTCTTGGCCACAAGGGCACATTGCTGGCTCATGGTTAGTTTACTGTCCACCAGAACTCCCAGGTCTCTGTCCACATAGCTGGTCTCCAACAGGTCACCTCCAGCCTGTACTGGTGCATGGGGTTTTTCCTCCCTAGATGTAGGACTCTGCACTTGTCCTTGTTGAACCTCATGAAGTTCCTCCCTGCCCAGCTCTCAGGCTGGTCAAACCTGAAGTCAATTTTTTTGAAAGAAAAAAGAGAGATTTATCCATGTTGGATACCTCTGGGCACTATTTTTACTGAAAAATTTTAATAGTCCCGGTATTCATAGAGAGTATTACAAGCATTGTACGAACGTGATGTTTGAATGTTGAAAAAAACCTTTTCCTGGGAACTGGATAAGATCTTTATTAGCAATGCCTTAGTTCTAGGGGACCTTGTTGTTAATATTTTTCTTGAAAGTATCTGAGAAACAAAGTAGGAATTTGTTAAAGAACCTAGTTACCTATCCAATCTCTTCTTTGAGATTTAATTATCTCTCACTATCAGTCTCTCTCTTATCTGTAATCTCCTAAACTGGATAGAAAACTGAGTAAGTATTTTTGCACTGAAAGTGCTTGTTTGTTTAGGAATGGAACATTTATTTGGCAAGTGAACCCTTTTGCTTTTCTTGACTTTTATAGCGTCTCTTGGTAACAGAACACCTTATTCAGAGAGACAACTGTGTCAAACAATTGGTTATTGGACATAATTATGAATTTGGAAGATATAAGGTTCCTATTGACTTGTAAAATTGAAGTACATTAAGTGTCACTTGAGGCTTGTTTTGTTTCTAAGGAATTCCTTAATTAAATCTTCTTTTTAAAATTCTTTTCTCTCCACGCTCTTACTAAATCACTGGCAACCATAGTGGCAAATTACTGAGTACAAAAAAGTTTAGACATTATAATAGTTTAGATCATTTTAGCACAACCTCCCACAGAGAACTTTTTATACCTATTTCCTGTTCTGAAGTCACACTTAAGCTATTCCTGTTCTTAAGAATTTACTACTTATCTTTCATAATGAACATGTAATTTTCACTCTGTAGTAATTTTAAACTGTTTTTTTTTTTCAGACTAATTATCTTTCCTTTTGCATTAACAAAATTGCCAATTCCCAATGCAGTTTCTTAATATTAAGGTGTAAATCAGGAAATATTAGAAAACACAACTTACTCAAATCTATGTTGCCTTTTTTTGTTTCTATCTGTGCAAAGTGGATATAAAATGTTTCCAATTCTTGCATGCCAATATTTGTACAGTCTTTGCACTTAAGCTTATGTTGATGTAGTGTAAATGACTACATTGGCTTTGGGCTCAGGAACATGGTAACCTTAGTTTAGCCATTATAATAATAATCACCTCCTAACCTCTGACTTAACCTCTGACTTCTTTGTTGCAAGGAATAAAGCTCCTCTCTTTCAAGCTAGGCCTTGAAATTAGTCTTATAAAGATTTTTGGAAGACAAACTGCAATCTGACCCAACAAACTACTATATATGTGCCTATCCTTAAGAGTCCTACTGCCTCTTACAGGAAACCTGCTTTAAGTAGGTCTGTTTCTGTTCGTGAAATTCAAGTTGAACTGCTGCTGCTTTTTCTGTTGAATGGGAAATTTTCAATCAATATTCAGAAATACCATAATGTACTTTTCATGAATTTGTAAAAAAATTTTTAAAAGTTTGATTTTATGTTTAAAAAGATCAGTTTTCAGTCTTTTTTGTCTTGTTTCCTCCATCTAGTAGTTTTCTCCCTGAGAATTCTAGTTTACACATCAGCATAGTGTTTGCATTTTTTTAACTTTTAGTATGTCTGGTTCTGGCATGTACTGACATTTGTTTATCTAGACCTTCAAGCTTCACAGATATTGAGTTTCTTTCCTAGATTTTCACAAACAAGATAATACTGAAGGTAAAAAACTAATTAGTTTGGGTCAAGATAATGCCTGTACTGCTCCTATGACAAGTGTTCCAAAATTGTTCATGGCTTGCAACCATGTTAAAGTATTCACTTAGAGAAGGGAATCACGCTGACTATTCAACGTCAGATTCCATGTACTCACTGAATAAAATCACCTTTCTCATACGAAAAAAAAACCTCCACCAAATATTGCATTTTTATACACAATAAAATATTATGATGCAACATTGTTATAATGGATATAAAATGACTTTACCAGCAACTGCCTCCTGTTGAAGGAAATTAATAACAGTACTTTGAGACCAAAACTTTCCAGCTGATGCAGAGTGCAGTCTTAATAAAACTTGAATTTTAGAGCCAAAGAAATTGGAAAGTTTACTTAGATGGAGGAGGAAGCATTGCTCAATTGATTTAAACATATTTTTCACTATGTGGTATACAAGGCTGCATTTTCCAAGTCAGTGAAGTTATAACTTGAAGAGAAGGAATTAGAAGTACACAGAAGGAAATAGAAAGCAGAGTAAACTAATGGTTAGAAAATTACAGTCAGTAGTCCCTCAAATACAGCTTGAAAAATGTAGTCACAGATTTTAACAGATGAGAGAAAACTTACCTGACAAAAGTAGCCACCTATGTCATCAATTTATTATTAATTAGCTGTAGTTTCTCTCCAGGACTGCATGTTGAGGTTTTAAATGGACAGTCCTTACCCAGGTGACTGCAGTGTGAGAGTAGATATATCCCAGCCGGGAGTGCCAACTCCATTGCTGTGGGGCTGAATGCCATGCTAGCTAGTTGTCTTGGGGCAGGAAGGCGGAGGAGGGGGGAATATGTTGCAGATAGAACCAAATGTATAGCAATGCAGCCTTGTCTCTTGGAGACAATATACTAAATGGTTCTGTAGAGACTCATAGTTCTGCATCTGAGAAAACATGGGTTAGGTTCAGGTTCATGCCCAAGTCCTTGAGATAAACTGATGATAGTATTGATGGTGCTTAGATCTCCAGAAAGTGGGTTTATATCAGAAGTGAGTTTTCCGTGCATGTAACCATTAGAATACTCCTATCAGCTGCATCTATTTCACATGTTTACCACAGATTCACAGAATGGTAGGGGTTGGAAGGGATCTTTAGAGATCATCTACTCCAACCTCACCTAGATCAGGTCGCACAGGAATGCATCTAGGTGGGCTTTGAAAACCTGTAGAGAAGGAGACTCCATACCCTCCATGGGCAGCCTGGGCCAGATCTTCCTCACCCTCACAGTAAAATAGTTTTTCTTGTGTTCCAGCTTCTTTCCATTACCCTTTGTCCTGTCCCTAGACTCTGGTGGTTTAGCCAGGTATCCACCAAGTCATAATATCACTCCCCGTCCTAAAGTAGACAGGAGAGAGACAGAAATATAATGGTTTATGAGTCAAGATAAAGGCACAGAGAACTTTCAGCAATTAGTGTCACGAGCAAAAAAGAATCAACTTGGGCAGAAAAAAAGGTTTTATTTATTAAAGGAACAATAAGAACAGGGAGTTGAGAAATAAAACTGAGTCTTAAAACACCTCCACCTGTCACTCTCTCTTCCCGGGACCCTCCTTCCTTCCCCTCGCCAGCAGCGCATGGGATGGGGGATGGGAGTTGTGGTCAGTTCATTGCAGATGGACTTTGCCGCTGTTTCTTCTCAGGGGAAGAACTCCTCACACTTCCCATTGCTACATTGTGGGATCCCTCCCACGGGACACAGTCCCTCATCAACTTCTCCAGCATGGTTCCTTCGCATAGGCTACAGTTCCTGACAAACTGCTGCGGCATGGGGCTTCCCACAGGGGCAGCTCCTCACACTCTGCCCCAATGTGGGTCATCCACTGGGAGAACAGTCTTTCAGGTACTGACTGCTCCAGCCTGAGTCCCTCACATGATCACAAATCCTGACAGTAAACCTGCTGTGGCCTGGACTCCTCTCTCCCCACAGGCTCCCTGGTCCTGCCAGGAACTTGCTCCAGGATGAACTTCTTATGGAGTCATGGCCTCCTTCAGACATCCACCCCTCCAGCGTGGGCATCTCCCCCATGGGCTGCGAGTGGATGTCTGCTCCACCATGGTCCTCCATGGACTGCAGGGGCAAAACTGCCTCACCATGGTCCTCACCATAAGTCACAAGGAGTCTTTCTTTCAGCGCCTAAGCATCCTCCTCCCCCTCCTTCTCCACTGACCTTGGTGTCTGCAGACATGTTTTCACATTCTCACTCCCTGTTGCTGCTGCAGTTTAGCAACCACAGAGCAACTTCTTCTCAAAATACATTATTCACAGAGGCATTACCTCAGTCACTAATTGGCCAGGCCTGGGTCAGCTGTGGGGTCCGTCTTAGAACTGACTGGCATTAGCTCTGTCAACTACAGGGGAAGCTTCTGGCAGCTCCTTGTTTAAAGAAGCCGCCCCTGTAAACCCCCACTACCAAAAAAATCTGCCCTAAGCAAAACCACTACATAGATACAACAGAAAAAAGAGATGTCCCAACCTCTTGACATCCATTGTTTAGATATTTGTAAATATTAATGAGATTCCCCCACAGTCTCGTCTTCTCTAGTTGAAACAGCCCCAGTTCCTGCAGCCTTTCCTCATAAGAAAGATGCTGTTACATTTGTATTCTGTGGTGAATTACACATATTATTCTATCGTCTTCTAGGTCAAACTGAATAAGTCAAACTGTGCATTAAAAATAAGAATTTATTTGCAATGTTTACCTATTATTTATGAACAGATGTGGCACATTCAATTCATCACTAAATGCATTGTGATTTGATTATTTTTACACTAGAAGGCTCTTGGACACATAAAAATATCTGAGACGGTAACACACTCATCTCTCTAAAGCATCAATACATCTTTGCTTCTGATTTGAATCCAGCTCAAGGCCAGGAAAGGAAGGTACGATAGGGTTGGGATCCATGCATCTGAGGTCTGTTGCAGCAAGGGTGTTGACAAGGCTCCTAGTTTATATCAAGGTCTGAAAGTTGTTCATCCATTTTCAACTACAGTTTAACAATCTTATTTTTGGCAAAGGCCCAAAAAAGAGAGTCTTGATTTTCCCTCTTTTTCCACTCATGCAAACTTTTTAGACTTGACTTGTTTTGCATTTAGGGCAAAGAAGCCTTGGGAAGCCTCATATGAGTGGTCAGTGGATTTTGTGAGGCAGCAAAGTTCAAAACTCGAGTAAAATTTTTTTATCAGTATATCACCATCAGATTTTCTTTGATACTCCTCTTCCAACTCTCCAGTCTCCCTTGCTGAAGGTCTGAAACCATATGTGTATGTATCCTTGGTGATTCTGTCTGCCATTTACAAGATGTAGAAGATTGGGAATGCAGCTGCTTTCTGGGACACTAGCTCTGTTCTTAAGCAGGCTCTTTCACTTCTTTTACTATAACATTCAACCAAATAGCATTTGAACTTAAGTTACAAGAATTCTGTTCTCGGCATGAAGTGAATTATTCATACACTACCCCCTAGAGAAGTGAGATGAGTAGTGATGTGAAGTACTGTGTACTGTGAAGTATGCACAAAGATCATCACTTGATTCAAGTGGATATCATAAAAGGCCATCCCGACGTTAAAAGAGCAGCGTGGTTCAATGCTAGTCATGGGTGATGGAAGAACAAAGCAGTCTTACAGCCTTGTTACAATTTTCTAATTGATCTGGACTTGGGTTAATATAAATTAATTAAGTTATTCTTTGCTCATTATATGTTATTACTGAAGATCTGGAAAGGGCAATTAAGAACAGAATAAACACCAGTAAATGATAGCCATGCAGATGAGTCAGTAAGTTAGCCCATGTGTCAGCAAAGATAAGAAGACCAGTAGAGGGGAAAAAAAAAAAGAACACTAAAACATTTACTTCCACATTTAATGAAAAGTGAAAATAATTGGTTCAGTTGCTCCAAAACAAGAAAATATACCATGAAGAAAAACAAAAAGATGTCTTTTTCCTCTTAGTTTGTTGTACATGTGTTGTCTTTAGATAGACATTATGAATTTTCATCTTATCCTGACTATTGTGTACTCTGAAGCATATTTTTTTGTTTCTGAAGTGTTTGTTTTATGGTACCATTTAGAAAAATTTGTCCACTCTGCCCACATATATGGATCTGATGCTCACATTTGAGCTTTGTTCCAAACTCTGTGAAGTCATTTGAGAAAGGTAGGGGAGAGGTGACTATTACTTGGTCATTCTCCTAGTGTAGAAACTGATCAGATTTCTGGGCCTTAGCTATCATTTTGAACTGGATGTTTACTGGAGTGGTGTAAATGAACAGTTGTCTTATATTAAAGAACTGATTATGAGATAAATGAATGAGTAGATAAAACACTGTTTTCCAGCATTTCCAGAAAACACCAAATTAAAGACCTCATCACATAGTACATAGGAGAACTTTCCTCCTTTCCATAGGAGAACTTCTTCATTGAACAAATTTTAACCTATCTTATAAGGCTTATCTATTTGATTATCTTGCAGAGAGTGCATTGAATCCTTGAGGTGTGGCACCAATTAATGGTATAGATTTTTAATACAGGAAAGAGCTGGGTATGGAAGTCGTGGATATGTCAACTGGTAAAATTGTCTTTCAGATGCAAATGATCAGATGGCTTGTAATCATTCATGTTTGCTATCGATCTCAAAACATACACTCAATTCATGAGAAAGGTATTGAATTTTTTGCTTTATTTCCTTTCTTTGATTTCCTTTAAACTAAATGTCATTCATATTTGTTCCCTCCAGGCCTGTCATGTTATTAGTCTTCTTTTTTTTCTCTCAGGTGATTTCTAGGCAGGTTTGTAATGATGAATACAAAATTATATTTTCCTATTGCATTATAAATACCTCCAGTTTGGTAGTCAAGTCACAGCCAGACTGCTGATTTTTACTAAGAGAAATGCAGTCTCCCATGCTCCCCGATTTGCTCTGTTGTAGCAGTACCAAGAAGAAAGAGCACTGTTTGGCAATTTCCCTGTAGTAAACATATCTTACATATCTTCTATAGTCAACTCTTTAGCATCCCTTCTCCCTAAGACATCCCTCAGATCAGATGTGCCATTGTTTGGTGAGGAGCATGCATGGCTACATACTCAAATTGTGTTAAATATCTGAATACCATTTGGTATTGCAAATGAGACTCCTATAAGGAACGTGGTGAGAATGTAATGAAAGATCTTGAAATCCCCTCCTGGTTCCCAATAGTTTTTATTAAGATAGAGTATTTGTAATCAATCTCCAAGCTAGCATATGGATCCACGTCCCCTGCCAAATCTCACGCTATTTTCCCCAAAAATGGGGAAACCTTAGTATAAACAATCTCTTGCAGGTAATCCTGTTCTTGTGATAGCTTTTGGCTCAGGATGAGCATCATTGTGTAAGGTAGAGACATGTTAGTGTGGAAAAGAATAATATTCTAACTAATCTTGTTTTATTATTTGCTGTATAATACAAACCAATTGTGATTTGCTGATTGTATCAGATCATTTTTCACAAATGCTTGTTTAGTTAGAAGAAGAGATCAATAAATAAATTGTAATCATCTTTAATCAGTTTAAATGTTCAGGGTCAGAAGTGAAAGTTAAGTGGCATTGTGACCAGTTTTGGACTGTTCACTTAGAGAACTGTGCTTTGGAATAGCTCCTGCATCAGTAGGACTGTCCTAAACAACGGGGAGGTCCTGAGAGCAGCAGATGCACAGCTCAAACTCAAAAGCTGAATACTTTGTATACAGGTAGATGGGAATTGTATGAGTGGAGTAAAGCATGGTGGCAAAAGTGATGGATCCTATTGAGAAACATGGCTCTATCACAAAGGTCAGACAAAGACTTGCAAAGACACTGGAAGCTTAGCTTGATAAATTGGCAATCGTTTTGGAAAAGGATAAATATATTATCGTTCTAGAATGTGAAATCATTCCTCACCATACAGATTACTGTCTCTTTGCAGCAATTGAGCTAAGAAACAATATTCAGTTAGGTGTAGCACTTACGTTCATACTTAACTTTATTGATAGCTGCAGGATTGTGTGCATGATGTAACCTCAGTTTTACTCAGAATTGTCTTGTAAAAGAATATATAGGTACACCCTAAGCCTATAGAGAAGTGTAGAATGGTAGAATAGGGCATGGAATAGGTTATATATTCATCATATCTTTGATACGTGGCATAGGACATACTCCCGTAGTTCTCTGAGATTCCTTGAAGATTTGAAGCTAGGTGATTTTCCTACAATCATAAAATTGTTTTAGTTGGAAAAGACGATTGAGTCCACTTGTTAACCCAGCACTGCCACATTCGCCACTAAACCAAGTCCCTAAGCACCTCATCTACATGTCTTTTAAATACCTCCAGGGATGATGACTCAACCACTTCCATGGGCAGCCTGTTAAATTCTTCATACCACTCAGTTCAGCTCAGTTCAGAGGAGATCAGATGAACTTTTCTTGCAGGAACCCAGATGATCCCTGTCCCACGTCTGTCCTCTGAGTAGGTTATGGGCTTACTGCAAGGAGGAGTGGGAGGATGTATGACTAATCCTGCCTTCCCACTGTTGGAAATATTCTCTCAGCAGCATGTATAAAACCTGAAAATGAGTCTGATTAAAGTAGACTCCACCAATAAACAGAGATCAGACAGCAAAAGTTGAATGATTATGTAGGACAAAACAGTGTGGTAACCAAGTGACTGCAATATGCTCTACTAAATTTGGATCAGGTAGGTGTTATGTACTGTGGACAGCTACCTTGAACTTGTTTGCTGTCTAACTGATTAGGTGTTCAGGTCTGAGCTGTTGTAGATTCTTTTACTTCTCTAGTGCATACTGTCAAATATGCTGTCTAGGAAGCTCATAGCTACAGTCTTGTTTTAAGACACAGTTTTAAATTGTTTCTTTTCTTGGTGTTCATTTGTTCAGTTCTTTTCCATTGCCTATTGCTTTTGGAGCCTGCTCGTGAGCAGAGCAATATACATTTAAATTGTTATTGCTGCAGTGTTACAAAAGCTGTGTGTATCAGCTGAACTGATTCACTAAAGGTATCTTGAGATTTAAGCTACAGATATTTTTCACGCAATTTAAAAATGCACTTGGCATAAATATATGACTGACCAGATTTATTCTCTTTCATTCATGCTAGGGAAAAAAAAAATCCTCTTTTATCATTCAGGTATGCATTCAACATTTTGCATGATAGGCTTTTCAAATGTTATGAATGTAAAGCAATAATCACTCCAGGGCAAGGTTAGGTTTTTTATAGTACGTTCATAACAACAACAACAAAACCGACAATGACAGAGAATTGGATGATGGAGAGGTTTTTAAACAGTTGTGAGAATCTTTTCCAACAAGATTTTTAAAATTATATTACTTTTAAACTGCTGCTGCTAAATTTTAATATTGTTGTTATCACCCTATTCTATAGATGATTACTTAGGGTACATTCATTATATATAATTTCAAGAAAATATATTACATGCTGCAGTGTTGGTATAACCTGTTATAAAGCTATTCTTTCCACTATTAAACACTCTTGATTTTGCCAAGCTCTCATTCATTGTATCACTTTCAGCTGGCATTTTTTTTACTTTTTGATAAAAACTTCAGACAATACTGTTCAGTTGTTTCTGAGAATAACATTGTGAGAGTAATTTTTTATTTGCCCATTTTTAAGTAAAATTGTCATGGTTTGACGTGACAGCCTTTTCTGGTAAGGGGGATGGGCTGTAAAGATGGTGCCTGTAAGAAGTTTTTTGCAACTCTCCCCAGCTCTGAGCCTGACCCACTTCTGAGGCTGAGCCAATTAGATGCCTTCACGATCACTTTTTAAGAAGAAACTGAAAGAGGAGGTTTCTTCCTCCATCTTCTTCCTGCTTCTTCCTTCTTCTGTCTCTTCTTCTTCTTCTGGCTGGTGGTGGTGCAAGGACTAGGAACAGTGAGAGAAACAACCATGCGGACTCCAAGGTCAGTGATGAAAGAGAGCAAGACATGTACCAGAGCAGAGACTCCCCTGCATTCTGTGTAGAGAGCTGGTGAAGCTGAGATTTATTTTCATGTCTTTAAAGACTCCGCATCAGTGGCAGAGACTCATTTTGATAAAGCTGACCCCGGACCAGGGGCAGNAGAATGCCAGGAGTCATCCTCATCTGAGAAGACAGAAGTGGCAGAGCCCATCTGTGAGAGGCTGACCACATTCCCCATTCCTTGCCCCCCTGAGCCATTGTGGGGGCAGGAGGTAGAGATATCAGGAGCAGTGAGCTGGGCCCGAGAAGAAAGGAGGGATGGGGGAGGAAGATCTTAAAATGCTGGTTGTAATTTTCTTATCATCCTACTCCCTTTTGCTTTTATTCCATTCTGTTTCTTGTAGAATAAACTTTCCTACTTTCCTCTCTAAGTCGAGTACTGGAGTTTGTTTTGCCCAGCACCGTAATTGGCAGTGAGCCCCCCCTGCCCTTGTCTCAATCCACAACAGCGACTGCACTTCTAAGATTCCTTTAAAACAAAACAAAACCAGTGAAAATTAGGCATCTATCAACTATATTATCTTACAGATTTACTGATCCGGTAAATCTATTAAATGCTGATCAGTTTGAATAGTGTTACATATTGAAAAATCTAACCTCAATTAACTCTTATTTTTATACAAAATTTGAATTAAAACCTAAACTGAAAATGAGCGTGATATCTCAGCTTAAAGAAAAAATCAATCTGCATTTCCCTCATAAGAGCATTATGTACAGAACTGTGGCCTTGATGTGCAGTAGGAAAGCACTTGCACTTTATTAAGAAATACTTGTCATAAAGTGTTCAACAAATACTTTGTTCTAACTGCCTACTTTAGGGGGCAAATTGCTACAAGGTTTTCCAGCCTAGGCAAATAACTAAAGCTTGATGAAGTAATTATGAAAGCCTTTTTTTTTTTCCCACAGACAAAGCATTTCAAAACTTCCCAAGTGTCTAGATTTTACATAATCCAGTATAACACTAATTACACTATACTATAAACTCAGTCTGAAAAGCTAATAAAATGAAGGAGGCAATCCTTGCATACTGATTAACAAGCAACTCCTCAAAAACTATTTCTGAATTCTTTGGCAGTAAGATGGAAAACCAAGCCATAATTAAATGTGAGATGCGTACATGATGAAACATTGAATTCAGCAAGGAGCCAGAGAAACTCTTGCCTGCATCTCCTGGGAAATTACCTGTGCTGCAGCAAAATATCTGTAAGAACTTCCTCAGCTTAGAGGAAAGGATTTCATGTTGCTGAACCACCAAGAGTGTGTTCAACTGGGACAAGCCCACAGAAGAAGTATGTAGAAAGATGGAAATACCAAAGGAATGCCATGGCATGTACAGTGTCAACAAAGAACTCCTAAAGGATTTTGGCTCTTGTGAAAATGTACAGGAAAAATAACATATTTTAGACTAAATTTATACAGCCTATATCAGCATAGTTCTCTGAAGTCTACAGGAATTTATTAGGTTATGCAAATAAGGTAGCAACTCTTTTAAAGAGAGTATTTTCTCTTCATCTTTCAGTTGCTTCCTCTAAGATAGCACCATTACCTACATCTGCCCAGGCTGAAAATCAATGTGTTACTTTAGAGATTGAGTTCATAACAAGAGACTGATAAAAGAAAAAAAACCCCACAAACTTCTAAATGAAAACGAGCAGAAAAGTAGACAAAGCAGTAGATACTGTTAGAAGAGCATTACACAGTGCTGGTGGGAAGTTAACAAATAGTACTGAGGAGTGTTAACAACCACAGTGGTGTAAGAGGTGTATAAAGGAGATGTTCAGAAGTGAGTTTTAATTTTGACTGTTCCATTAGAAGTAGAATTCCACTTTTCGCACAGTCTTGGCTGGGGTTTCTGAGAAGTGCAGGCATGAGAATTGAGTCCACATTTACAGATTATAAGCTTTTCCAAAATTCCAGGATATGTTTTCAGCTGAAAATATTCAGTATATTTTAGGAATACTCAATTTTCCAGAAATCTGTTTAAAAATAGAAGTGAAACAGAAAAACTAAATTAAAATCATAGCTCTCCATTGTTTAGGCATGGAAGGGTTATTTTCTGCCAACTATTTCTGAAAAGCCAGCCTTAATGTTAGGTTTTTTGTTCTCAAAACAATGTGATTTGCTTAATGCATTAAGTAGAGCAGCAAGTCATCTCCACAACACCAATTATTTATAAGTATTTTTATTTTTACTTTCAAACGCAAAGTCCTTGACTGGAAGACAGTGCTCTATCATATAAATCTTTTGGTGTATAGTATTAAGGGTCATAAATATATTAAAGTCATTGTGGCAAGTACAAGATATAATAAATCTGTTTAACTCAATATAGAACAACATGTATTCTCTTGTGCTGTGTAAAGTTTGCACAGCCAGCTTAGAAAACTGTTCATAACTCAAAAATATTTTGGGTATTTTTGTTTAAAAATTTACAGCTATCTGCATGTAATCCATTCTCACGCCACTTGATCTTAGGAGATCAGATACAGTCACTTAAAATGTCTAGAACGATTATTTGAGAGGAAGAAAGATAGGAAAAAGTAAGGCAAGAGGAGTCATGTGTTGTCATTGAGACTCATCGGTGACCTCATTGTTTCCTGTTGTTTTGTCTCCTAACAAACTGCTTCTGCACATTCCTCACAGCCTGTTGCAGAATTGGAGAGCAGCAGCAGCTGCATGGTAAGCAATGCTATGACTCACTCAATGTCACTCATTGAGGAAAGACTCATAGTGACAAGCAAACAACCCACTGTTGTGGTTTGTTTTACTAGAAAATGGATGTTTTTTGCTGCCGAGAAGTACCATAGTTCTCAAGAGCTGACATACATCCTGGCCAACCCAGGCAAAGATACGATTTGGGGTTGAGGATGGCCACAGAACAGGTCATAGAAACTTCTTCACGGATGGCTACCATTCTACAGCAGAAGAGCTGTGTGAGCTGAGCAACAAATCCTATCAACAACTCAAGTCATTCTGCAGTAGTATCTCAGTTCCTATGTCAGTCTAGAAAGCCCTGTCAACAGCTGAAGAACAGCCCTGTCCCCAGGCATAACCATTACACAGCTCAAACCCCATCAGAGCTTTGGATGAGGAGCAGAGTTTTCCTAGGTGAGTGACCCTTGTGGCACATGCAAGTGTAGTCAGTACTCATGTGTGAGCACAGAGCCTGGCTCATGTGTCCTGGAATGTCATTCACTGTGAGGCAGAAAGAGTTTGCACAAGGAAGCAACTGTTTCGGCCTCTGAAAGCTGACTTGAATAAACAGTTTCCTCCAAGTCACTAGCGTGTTCAACTTGTCTTAAACCTGGACTTCAGATCCGAAGTGCTGAGAAATTATGAGCAGTAAGCAGACATCCAAACACATCTCACATTCAGCAGAGAGATCAATTCCATTCTTCAGATATAAATATATCTATCTATGCTGGAGCTGGTCAGTGTGTAGTGGAGCTCCAAATCTCTCTGTAGAAAGAGTACTTGAATAAATTTATGACACTTCAGGCAGGTGGATATTATCCATCCCTTATTTCTATGAGATTATCTTACTGCTTGTGTTTAGTCTAGTAAACGTCTATCTGCAAGCATTTATGATAATTTCCACACTCTTTGTCTGAAACAGACAGTTTAAATTTTTGTTATCATCTCTTCCTTTCACTTATTTTCAGAAATATTAATTCAGATTCCTTACTCAGAGCTCTCCTTTGTGCTGTCATAGATTCTTTATGAGCTGTTTTTTCAAAACAAGCTGTAAGTCATCTTGCAAATGTTGATATTGAAAAGCCAGCATTTTCTGCCCCCGACACCTCTATATTTATCCCTAAGACTTTTACTTCTCTTAACAAGTTTCTTTTGAAAATTGAATGTGTTGTCATTAAGGACTGAAGCCCTTGAAAACTGCATTTAAGTACTTCTGACAAGATGTTCTGTGGCTCACCAGTTTTAGGCCGCCCTCCATAATGATGAAGTATTCCTTTAAGATAATTATAATGATGCTACCTGGAGTCTCCAGCTCCTCTGGTAATGTGGCTAACTTTAAAAGATATAAGTGGTTTGTACGCTCTGGTCTCTGCAGCTTTGTTAATAAAAGGGTGAGAGCTGCTTCATCTCCAGTTGTAAGTGCTTCAAAGAAAGACAACCACTTGTGGAATGGGCTGCAGGTGAAATCAGGAACACTTCTTTTAGTTTATGTGCTGAAGAAAGCATAATTTGGAGTTACAAGTATTTCCAGTATCTTTCTAAATGAAAGATAACTAATTATTGCTTCAAAGTAAACAATCTATCTTGCTCTGGTTTGCTACCTCTTTTATGCATTTTAAGCTTCTGTACAGCAAATTGTTTTAGTATATAACTATGATTACCCAAGTACTCTGCTATCTTGTTGACTAATGGCTTTCTCTTTTATCTTCTTCACCAGCCTGAATCTCTATTTTCTGTTGTAGAGGTCATTGTTCAATCTCATGTCAGACTCCTTGCTGACAAATGGAATTATTCCTGTTTTCAAGATATTCTTCTCCTGTTTCTTACTGCATAGTTACAACATAGGAATGATGGAAAGGGCTGGATATTGCCGTGTTTTTATCCTAGACCTTCACTTCTTTGTACTCCAGTGAGATGGTCTATGCTTCAACACAGAAGGAATAGAAGAATGGTGACATATATTTGCTCTTGAAATGAGTTTAGTCCTGTTCAGCTTTTTGAAAACAAGATTTCAGTTTAATCATGTTAATATAATAGAAAAGACAGTAAAGTGATGCTGAGCAAATAGGAAACCTTTTCTTCCCTCTTCTCTGTAAAAGCTGGGACACGTGGGACAGTGTTAAAGTATACAATTAGAATTCTTTTTTTTCTCAGATAAGTTTTAGTTATAAACGCAGGCTATTCTGAAAGCATTATACAGTATAAATTAATGCAAATTTTCCAGGGAATGGCTTTAAAATGTCAAATTTTTTAATTAACATTTTTAAATCCATTACCATAGTTGGTTCTTACCGTAGCATAATCATCAATTAAGAATGCTTTCTGCTTTGAAGGGAGACATTGTGACATGACTTACTGTCATCTGTGAGCAGGTAAAGTACGTATAGTTGTTTCAACAGTTGTTAAATATTTTGGAAGTGTTTAATTGCAATGCTGTTAAATTATCATTCCAATGCATTTGGAAAGCCTAATTTGAGTGTAACTAGTGAGCACTAATGCAATTGAAAAAAAACTTAAGAGTTACAAATGAATTAAGTGATGTTTATAACTGGAACAATTATTATAATGGATTTGAATTCTATTATTTAGGGGCTTTATGTTTCTTTGTAATCTGGATAATTACTGACTATTTATTAAAATTAGTGGTTTTATTCCCCTTTTGAGTTTTGAAAGGACATGAAAAAATTAAATAAGGTCCAAGGCACTGTTTTCTTTGTATCTGCAAGGTCTTAACTAAAGACAAATGAAGGCAGTGGGAGACTCTAAGTAAAAATGACCACTGTGTAAATATTGTATTCTGGCTCTAATGTGCAGAACTCAAATCTGTCATGGTCTAAGTTTTCAGGCAGGGAAAAAAAAAAGAAAAGAAAAAGACTAATATAGCAGTGTTGTTGAATCTCCTTGTATTTTAGACATTTACTCCTTGGAGTTATGCTGGAACACTGAGCAGGTGCTTGAGCTCATGGCATAATGTCTGAAAAAAATAAAAAAGAGATCTACTGAAATTTCAAGTCCATAATAAGAGAAGCAGTTACAGTTAATCAGTAGACAATACTGAGAATAAAGTGTTTTGAATCACACACTTGTCTAGGGAGTTGCTGATTCCTTCTGTGTTTTCAGTTTCCTTCAGAGAAATCTGTAGTAATACAACTGAAGGAAAAATGACCTGTGGCCCATCCAGACTTTGGTTATGTGAGACCGTAAGCTGCATGAGGCTCAGACACAGGCCTCAGATGCAGGCTCAGGCTTGGGTTACATCAGCCTGGGAACCGTGGGCCTGAAGAATCATCAAGGATAAGTTACTCGTTGTAGTATAGATATGAAGGTAGCTGAGCATGTGGGAAAGAAACTGTAAGCTTAAAAGAATGTAGCAAGGTAGAACCTGAAGGAGTATGTGAAACTGCAAGGCTTATTGCAGAAAGTGCAGCTGGAAAAGACCAATCAGAATTATTGTAACCAAGCTAGCTTTGCATTGCTTATAAAAGTCTGATGCTCGCTAATAAAGTGGAGAGTTATGACCTTAACCATATTGGTGTGGCTGTCATCTCTCCGGTGGTGCTCTCTCCGACAGAAATCTACAGGATTTTTCTGAAAGCTGACATTTTTGTCTTTATTCTGTCTTATTCTCAGCCTAAGGGGGTTAGAACTGTGACAGACACTGCTACTTTGTATATTACTGTTCCTTCAAGGCTTCATTTGGGCTACAGTTGGAGACGCAGTTGTACACATCCATGTTCTGCCCATCTGCCATCAGGTAACTGAGAATGCATTAATTTTGGCTAGGATATGACAGAGTTATTGTGGTTTTCATGCAAGTCTGCAGTCCTAAACCTATCAACTCAGTCATCTCCAACCTTTACTGTCTTTGAAATTATTTCCATGGTGATAGAGTAGAAATGGTAGTGGGTGATGTCTCTCAGAAGATATTTAAGCCAGTCTTCTTCCCTGGTACTTGAGAATATTGTTTGCCATTTTTTTTCCCTGTTATCTAGTCTGCCCTTTCTCAGATCTGAAAGAAGGAAGAAAGAGGTGCTTCTTTAAATAAGTCTGATAGTCCTGGAGTCTAAAATGTATTTTCAAGTTAGACAATCTTTCAAGCCTGTTCTAAGAACTGAAACTCAATTATTAAATCATAAAAATCTCCAAAGTCAGTAATCGCATTAGACTGTTAGTTATTAACATTGCCCAGTTAGTCCCCATGCATGCAGAGAAGTGTCAATGCCAGTAAAGTGGTATTCTTTCTATTAATAAAGAATCTAGTATGCCTGTGTAACCTGAGTTGCTTTGTAGCTTATACTCAGTTGCGATATCAGAAAAAAAAAAAAAAGATTTTCAAAGGCTATGATGCATCAATCTATGATAAAATGCATATGGAGAAGGAAGAGGACTCAGGGAAATTGCAGGGTTTCTCCTAGAGCTCACAGGGATTGGCATTGCAACTCAGTTAATTCTTGAGAGACTTTCAATAAAAGGAAGCCAAAATCTCTAGGTGTTGTCTCTCCACTATGCCGGACAATAAACTTCCCTTGGGAATAACTGTGACATTGATTCCCCTTATTATTATTATTATATATAAAGGGCATAGAGCACAAAATGAGTGTTTATGCTGTCTTGAGTAGAATTAACCATAACATTTATAGCTTTTCTTTATAGTTGGACTTTTTTTTTCATATTTACACTTTATTCTTTGTCCATAGCAGTGTCATTTAGTGACTGAATCAGACACAGAAAAATATTCAGGCAAATAGTTTACTCCCATTTTTTGTTTGTATATTATTTTGGAGTAATCCAGAGGAGGGGAGGAACAGAATGCCTCTAAAGATTATATTTAAGAAGAATTAACATGCTTGCATGCTTTCAAACTCAAGATTTTGTCTCATCTCATCTCATCTCATCTCATCATCTCTGATGTTACATTCAGTCTCAGAAATTAAAAAAGCATTGCAGTGTAACCCTTTTAACTGTTGATAAACTGATGCCACAGCTCTCTGAGAAACAGAAATGACCGCATTTTAAACCACGATTTGTTGTACTGTTTTCAAGATCCTTCATGTACTTAAAGAGAAATTATTTAAAAATATCACTTCAGCTTTTTTAAACCTAGCATATTATTTTCATTTACATGTTAAAAGATTTTCAGAGTTTTCTGAAAGACTATGAATGCCAAAAGATACTTCTCCCAACTATTCCCCCTGTATTGACACAGCTGTGTTAAAGACGATACTGGAGTTGCCATGTAATTGAACACTGGATATATATTTTGGATTTTTCCAGTTTCTCCGCTTGTGCTACTTCAGGGGCCACTCTGACTGAATTTAGAAAATAGTAATTAGGAGAAAAGATGGCATTTTTTCCTTTTTTTTTCTTTTCAAGTGAATACAACCTTTTAAAGTTTTTTTTTTCTCTAGTTGTGCTAAACATAACAGATCAATGAGACATTTACTGTTATTGCTTCCAGTAGAGAATAAAAACTACCTGTAAACTTTGGCAAGCTACTATTTCTTTCCTGCTGTCAAATATAGAGGTACCTTGCTCAAGAAGATTTAAAGCCAAAAGCTAAGAATATATTTCTATTTAACTACCATTAGATAAATAAGGACAGTATTTAAAAATTGAAAGAAAATAACAAACTCAAACCTCATATCCTAGCATGTTAATAAATCACGTACTTAACCCAAACAGTGTGTGTTTTGCCTTTCACACTTTGCTAGACTGACTTCTAAACAAGTTATTTATTTAATTTCCTTCAGAACAGGGTCAACAATGCACTTACAGGCAACTTCTTACATGCAAAGATCTACTAGCTTAGCTGAGAGCTTAAAAAACTTACTGTGTTATGCTGAATCAAAAAAAAAAAACTTGTCCCTAGCTAAGTGATTATAGCTCAAATGCAGACCTCCAGTTCATATTCTGCTCTTACATTCATTGGTTTGTTTCTGCCAGTAAAGTTGCAGTTAAAGAACATTTATATCTGGGATGAAGGAAAGGTAAATCCATCTAGACTGCTACATCTTCACCTAAAATAAATACAGATGTGTCATCTACAGGCAAAACATATTTTGTACAAGTAGAGGAACATATCCTTAGCCCTGTCCTCAGTAACAGAAGAAATCTAGGTCACTTTCAGTTGAGAGAAATGCCTGTGATTTTAAGGAATGCTGAAAGTCATCACTTTGGCTCTTCTGATTCCTCCAAAAAACAAAGTTACAGGTATCTGAAAGAAAAATGTTCTGCCACAAGATGTTCTTTATAAAAATGTGTTTTGCCGGATTACTGTTATTATGGTGGTAAGTGTGGCACAAATAAAAATTTTTGCGTGATTTTTCATGTTGACATTTGCTTCTTTAGCAACTCCTGAGTGCCTTAGGTTGTATAATACTGTATGATGTCTTCCTACAAAGGGTTTTTTGTGTCATGAAGAGTCAAGGTAAGCATGAAAGAGCCTCTGCTTGCATTTGAGCTCTGTAGCTTTAGAACATAGAGACTAGGTGTACATAAATCAAGACAAATATGGATAGAATGGCAGATAGACTGGTTCTCACAAGTTTGCAGAGTTTGGGAGAAGGTAAAATTGACTTCAAATAACTCAAGTATTGAAGATCCCACCATTATTTTTGAAGATTATATTCCATAAAACTCATTGACAGGAGTTCTTCCCACAGTATTGAACCTAATATTTGTCCCATTAGTTTCATCATGTACTCAAGTTGAAGCTCTCTTACTGTTTTAAAAAAATAAAAATCCTAATCACAGAATGGTAGAGGTTGGAAGGGACCTCTAGAGATCATCTAGTCCTACCCTCCTGCAGAAGCAGGTCCACCTGTATCACATCACCCAGGAACATGTCCAGGCAGGTTTTGAAAACCTCCAGAGAAAGAGACTCCACACCCTCCCTGGGCAGTCTGTTCTAGTTCTCCCTCACCCTTACAGTAAAGAAGTTTTGTTTAAGTGGATCTTTTTGTTTACCATCTTTTGACCATTACCCCTAGTCTTATCACTGGACACTTCCTTCACATGTGTATTTTTCAACTTCTAGTAAGCATTTATCTCATATTAAAAAAACATCTATCAAAATGTCAAATCTTTCAGACCACTCCAGGGAGAACTTTGGGTATCTTCCTGTTTATGAAGGAGAGTCCCTCTCATCCAGTCATAGAAAGCCTACAGAAGTTCAAATGGACCTCAATTTACTGTTGCCATTCCTTTTCCTAATGAGAGAACACATTCCCAGCTGTGAGAATCACACACAAAGGATTTAAAGTGCCAGTGTCCATTTATCTCTCATGCAGACCTGGAAGGTGGAGGCCTTCAAGATCTATATAAGAAGCAGCCAGGGAAGGAGCCTTGCAGAGGCAAGATGGTCCTGTTCTGGCTATAAATCTCAGGATCAAACACATAAACTACTGCAAAACAGTTTCAGCAATGCGACAATTCACAGAATGAGACCTTTGCCTTATTAACTGTAAGATTAATAGCAAAGTTAACAACTCTGGGTATGGTAATGAGATAAAAGAGGTACATGCCAAACATATATGACTATGTTCCCTAACCCCCCATCCAAATCATCTTAAACATCAACCCATAGAGGAGGCAGAGGAGTTTAGGGTATAAAAGTCCTCAGGGAGAGGTAGATATACCTTTTGTTCTTTTAGTTCGTCTAGCCTTTTGCTCTTTAGAGCAGCAATTCCAGCCTTTAGCCTTTTGAGCATTTTTACTCTGTTTCTTCTCAACTCAGAGAAAGATGCAACAGAGATAAAAACACCAAACACCCAGATGAGATAGTTGACAAGCTGTGCTCATCTTCCTACAGTGAGGCAGGGATGCTTTCTTGGTGAGAACTGTGCTTTTTTTACTCTATGTCAAAGAATACTCAGGATAAGTATTGCTGTCATTTTTGTTATATATTAGCACTATCACAGTAAGTGTATTTATCAACAGTAATCTCAAATCTGTTGTATATCTCACCTTAGTAAATTAGTTATTTTCCAGCCTTCTGAAATTGTGACTCATAAATCAAATTATTAACCCTTGACTTTGTGAAACTCTTTTCAATTGAAAGAACTCTGACAGGCAAACATCAAGCTCTTACCCTTGACACAACACTAGCCACGGATGGGGAACTACAGTTAACACAACCATGGTTTTAAGCCTGCTAGAATGACAGTGTTATATGCTAACATTTAATATAATTAGGTCCTTTCTCTTATTGCATGAATATAGCTCACTGCTGAAAGCAGATTTGGAGCAGTAGGATTTCCTTGACTGTCATTTATATCATCTAAATGCCTCACAAAGGTGAGATATGATTTGGTGCATAGGGATAACACTGAGTCATCCTATTGCACATGTAATCTTGAATCATGATAAGATGGAATAAAATAGCAACTTGACCTAAATGTTCATCTATTCTGCATACAATTTGGAAATGAAAGCAAGCCACTATGGCTTTGATCAATTAATGACATTTATTCTTCTCCATTTGTCACATTTGCCCATTGCCCACAGCTAGCTGACTATAGAGTTATATCATGTCCTGCCTGGGGTCCTGCTGCAATGTTTCTGCCTCTATTTGACAACATAATCAGACAGAGAGTTCAAATAAGTACCACTAGCAGTCAGGGAATTGTTTTGAAATACCTAAAAGATCAACAAGAACGAATAAGCTTTTTAAGCAGACTGCATTAAGTGAACAAGTTAAAATTCTTCAGATGCTACAGCGTCTGAACAACCATTGCCTCGGCCCACTTACACTTACTATTTCACCCCTGGCAAGCAAGCTTATGTCTCAGCTTTTCACNTTATTTTTGAAGATTATATTCCATAAAACTCATTGACAGGAGTTCTTCCCACAGTATTGAACCTAATATTTGTCCCATTAGTTTCATCATGTACTCAAGTTGAAGCTCTCTTACTGTTTTAAAAAAATAAAAATCCTAATCACAGAATGGTAGAGGTTGGAAGGGACCTCTAGAGATCATCTAGTCCTACCCTCCTGCAGAAGCAGGTCCACCTGTATCACATCACCCAGGAACATGTCCAGGCAGGTTTTGAAAACCTCCAGAGAAAGAGACTCCACACCCTCCCTGGGCAGTCTGTTCTAGTTCTCCCTCACCCTTACAGTAAAGAAGTTTTGTTTAAGTGGATCTTTTTGTTTACCATCTTTTGACCATTACCCCTAGTCTTATCACTGGACACTTCCTTCACATGTGTATTTTTCAACTTCTAGTAAGCATTTATCTCATATTAAAAAAACATCTATCAAAATGTCAAATCTTTCAGACCACTCCAGGGAGAACTTTGGGTATCTTCCTGTTTATGAAGGAGAGTCCCTCTCATCCAGTCATAGAAAGCCTACAGAAGTTCAAATGGACCTCAATTTACTGTTGCCATTCCTTTTCCTAATGAGAGAACACATTCCCAGCTGTGAGAATCACACACAAAGGATTTAAAGTGCCAGTGTCCATTTATCTCTCATGCAGACCTGGAAGGTGGAGGCCTTCAAGATCTATATAAGAAGCAGCCAGGGAAGGAGCCTTGCAGAGGCAAGATGGTCCTGTTCTGGCTATAAATCTCAGGATCAAACACATAAACTACTGCAAAACAGTTTCAGCAATGCGACAATTCACAGAATGAGACCTTTGCCTTATTAACTGTAAGATTAATAGCAAAGTTAACAACTCTGGGTATGGTAATGAGATAAAAGAGGTACATGCCAAACATATATGACTATGTTCCCTAACCCCCCATCCAAATCATCTTAAACATCAACCCATAGAGGAGGCAGAGGAGTTTAGGGTATAAAAGTCCTCAGGGAGAGGTAGATATACCTTTTGTTCTTTTAGTTCGTCTAGCCTTTTGCTCTTTAGAGCAGCAATTCCAGCCTTTAGCCTTTTGAGCATTTTTACTCTGTTTCTTCTCAACTCAGAGAAAGATGCAACAGAGATAAAAACACCAAACACCCAGATGAGATAGTTGACAAGCTGTGCTCATCTTCCTACAGTGAGGCAGGGATGCTTTCTTGGTGAGAACTGTGCTTTTTTTACTCTATGTCAAAGAATACTCAGGATAAGTATTGCTGTCATTTTTGTTATATATTAGCACTATCACAGTAAGTGTATTTATCAACAGTAATCTCAAATCTGTTGTATATCTCACCTTAGTAAATTAGTTATTTTCCAGCCTTCTGAAATTGTGACTCATAAATCAAATTATTAACCCTTGACTTTGTGAAACTCTTTTCAATTGAAAGAACTCTGACAGGCAAACATCAAGCTCTTACCCTTGACACAACACTAGCCACGGATGGGGAACTACAGTTAACACAACCATGGTTTTAAGCCTGCTAGAATGACAGTGTTATATGCTAACATTTAATATAATTAGGTCCTTTCTCTTATTGCATGAATATAGCTCACTGCTGAAAGCAGATTTGGAGCAGTAGGATTTCCTTGACTGTCATTTATATCATCTAAATGCCTCACAAAGGTGAGATATGATTTGGTGCATAGGGATAACACTGAGTCATCCTATTGCACATGTAATCTTGAATCATGATAAGATGGAATAAAATAGCAACTTGACCTAAATGTTCATCTATTCTGCATACAATTTGGAAATGAAAGCAAGCCACTATGGCTTTGATCAATTAATGACATTTATTCTTCTCCATTTGTCACATTTGCCCATTGCCCACAGCTAGCTGACTATAGAGTTATATCATGTCCTGCCTGGGGTCCTGCTGCAATGTTTCTGCCTCTATTTGACAACATAATCAGACAGAGAGTTCAAATAAGTACCACTAGCAGTCAGGGAATTGTTTTGAAATACCTAAAAGATCAACAAGAACGAATAAGCTTTTTAAGCAGACTGCATTAAGTGAACAAGTTAAAATTCTTCAGATGCTACAGCGTCTGAACAACCATTGCCTCGGCCCACTTACACTTACTATTTCACCCCTGGCAAGCAAGCTTATGTCTCAGCTTTTCACCCTCCTGTCACGAAGTGTATGTGTAGAAATGATGCCTTGCAGGTAGGATTCCCCCTGAGAAGAAGCAATTTGCACAGCCTCCTTACTCTGCGTGTGTTAAATAGAAAACAGTGCTTGCAAGCACTCAGGTACCATTCCTCTTCTAGGAGAGTACCGCTGCACTAAGAGTACCCAGAAAAATGGCATTTTTTTTCAAATACAAATGCAAGAACATAGGCACTGGATCAAATCAAACCTTCTTCAAACTCAGAATTCAGCTGTGTCCAAAAGTGGAGGTGATGGAAGGCTGTGATGGATGCAGTATTCAAGAAACTGACTGAATATGGCCCCAAGAAACCTCATCTAAGTTGGAAGATGACCTTATTTTGAGTAGAAAACCTCCAGGAGTCTCTTTTAAGCTAAACTATTCCATGATTCAAATTGAAGAATTCTTTTTTACTACTAAACCAAATATAAACATAGCCTTTAACAATTCCCAACTCCTGCTATAGCTGTGTGAAGTATCACCTCCTGTAGTTCACTGGAAGCTAAAAAGTTTATGAGTGAAAGGTTGTGTTTGAGACCATGGAGCTCACTCTGCAAACGACTCCTTGAGGAGTGTCACCACATAATAATGGAAACAAGATTTTGACATAACTTTCCTTCAAATTCTTCAGATGGAATGAGAACTCATTGTCTTTCAGTATTTGCTTAAACATTTTATTAAAAATGTAAGAAAGAAACATGCTTGCATGGTTAGGAACTCCAAGTTAGTAGGCTCAAAGTCATGTCCCCTTCTTGCATATGAATATGACCCAAGGTATCCCATGTTTCCTTAAGACTCCATCTATCATTTGTTCTCCAATCTGTTTTCCTGGAATCACTTAGGGTTTTTTATTTCAATACTTCCCTTTTTTTTTCTCCAGGAAAAGTTTGAATTTCCAAATATTTGGAAGAAAGTAAGCCCATTCTTTAATAAATTAACTAATAGTAAAAAATATTTTGCCTGGCCCTAGGTAGGAGTAACATGACTGTGAACTTTATTTTGTCTTTTATAAATTGAACGCTGAAATACTAATGACTTCTGGGAAATCTTTATGAAGCAACTGACAGTGCTACAAAAAGAAAAACTGTGTAACAAATACTGACCTCAGGATTGTCTTTGAATTGTGTTTTCATTAACTTCAGAGATACCAGGAGATTCTAGCTCTGCTGAGAGAAAGAACTATGTGTTACAGTTGATCAAACCATGGTCAAAAATTATACAAAAGCAGATGGTCTTTTCTGTGTCTTGTTCACTTTTGTCTTTGTGAGCATTTTCTTTGTACTCCATGTTTTCCCCACTGAGCTTAGAAGACAATTTTCCTATTCCTTTATTAAGGTAAGGTTAGGAAGCTGTTGTTTCATCTAAAATATCATTATTTGTGACATTTCAGGAAGCAGTAGAATGTTTGTGACTATTTTGTGAATACAGAATCAAGAATTTCAGCATGAAATTTTTGATCCAAATTGTGCCTTAGCCAATTACTATTCAGAACATCTTGCCTTAAGTGTAGGCGTCATCAATGGGGAAATCATGTTAACTGTTAGGTGTTGTTGCAAGTTGTGAGTCTCAGTCAAAATCTGGGAAAATAAATGAGGAAACTTTCTGTTTATTTCAAATCTATAAGCTGTGATAGAGAGCTAAAGCTTTGTTGCATAGGTGAAAGCCAATCTATCTTGAAATCAGTGACAGAATTCTCTTGAACATCTGACCATTATAGTTTAGGCCCATCTACAAACAAAGCACCATGATCACCCATAAGTACTAAGGGCCTTTGTAACTATCTTAAGACAGGGAGGGCTCAATTGCCACTTATCGTCTCATAGCAGACAAGACTACTCAGCTTAGGGAAGAAAATAGAAATTAATTTCATCCACCAACAACCAAAACCAGAAAAAAAAAATCATAATAAATAGAAAACAATAAAGAGTGGTACAATAATGAAGAGCACAACCAGCCCTTTAAGATCACCTTCCCCCACCCGTCTCCTCTTCCTGGGCTCAGAGCCCTGATCCTGGTGTCTTTACCTCCTACCCCCCTTGAACGACTCAGGAGGGCAGGGAATGGGGATTTCAGTGACTCTTTTTCTGAGAGCTCTTGTGGATTGTCTCATCTCAGCACAGGTGGGCTCCTTGCTGGTCCTCCCTGCTCCAGCACAGGGTCCCTTACATGCCAGACAGCCCTGCATGGACTGCTCTCATGTGCGTTCAGCCTGAGGGCTGCAGCCCCTCTCCGCCTCCTGTGGGAGTCTTCGTGGTCTGCAGGCTCTCCATTGTGGCCTGCGCAGTGGTCATCTGGTGAGTATCAGTTGCCCTCCATGGATTGCAGCTTGCATTCTCGCCTCAGTTTGCAGAGGTGTCTCCAGTCCGGCATTCCTTCTTTCTTCCTCATTCTCTGCATCTTATATCACTTCTCCACCTCCCCTTAAAATGCAAATTTCCCTTCTTAAATAATGATGGCAGAGGTGGCAGAATGGCCTGGCCAGGATGAAGGTGAGTCCACCTCAGAGTCAGGAGAATTTTGGAGAACTACTCACTGGGATCAGCACTGCAGCTGCCTCCACCTGTAACCGAGCAAAAAGTGGCTCCACACAAACCCATGCCATTGTAGATTCAGGATTTCATCCAGATTTTCAATACTCTCTTTGCGATGGTTCAATTTCATCACCTAGTGATTGTACCTGAGTACCATGCTACTCACCTTCCCATGACAAGAATATTATTATTTTTGTATCAGAAAACGCAACTTCATCAAACCAAAATGTGCTTCTATAGTTGAAAATTTTCCCTGCAAACAATCTGCCAAGTTTGAGAATACTGCAATATCCTCATTTTAGATGACCAAAAAAAAATTCTTTTGAACTTAAGACTCAATCTGATCTTTTCATAAATATACTTACAGTCTTAGTTTAAATATTGACTCTGAATTTCTATTGTTATTCTAATATAGTCTTATTTGAGACATTTGCATATCTACATGACAATGCTTTGCTGTTATCAACAGTAAAAATGCTGGTGCTTTCAAATTGCTTCTTTTATTTACTGTCCCCAGAAATATCAAGGTGTTATTAGCCTCAATATGGTCAGAAAGAAATCCGATTTTTAGGCGAGTGCTAGTTTGTGCAATCAAGTTTTGAATGAGATCCAAAGAGAAGACTCAAATGTCACAGAGCAGGAAGGAGAGCAAGACTATGTGTATGCTTTCAATTACTATTTTTGTAATGTCTCAATATAATGTGGTAAGCATGTGACAAAATGTCAATGCCCTGAGGGCATCAATAGATGCCCACCACAGCCTGTCCCCACCAAGACCAAGATTCCTTTGTTCAGACACTTGACTCATCACTCCATCCTCTTAGTGATGTTGCAGGTCTCTAGCTGCTTGGCCATGGAGAGCTCCTGCTGCTGTGGCCCCTGCTGCACTCTGACATGAAGCACAAAACAGGTAAGCAGGCAAAAAATTAATGAGGGAGTGAAAACAAATAGTTGACTGATATCATTTGAAGGAAAGGAGGGATTAAAATCATGAAGGCAGTATTACCAACTTGTAGTGGGTGTGGGATGGTAATGATTTTTCACA
>WBNH01000581.1:0-21406 GCA_013401255.1 Urocolius indicus
TTGTTTTGTTTTTTTTAATCTTACTTTAGTTTCCTACTAACAGAACTTCCTGTGAGGAGAAAAGCCTTGTTCACAGTGAATGTATTTTGCTTTTTCAGTCTTCATTTTGAGCTATCTAGATGGCTAGTGGTCATCACATCTCAGTCTTCTTGCAGATACATCTTTACAACTCTGGTCATCTGCCGTATAGTATGTACATTAAGTTCATGTGGACTTATTACACAATATTGCCACATCTCAAGTTCCCTCTGCCAACTTGTATATTGCATTAGTGAAATACCCACCATGGCTCTGAGCAGTATGCTGAGAATACTGACAGCTAATATGATAGGCATAAAATAAATGTTCCAGTTCATCGACTCCATGCTGAGCAGTGCTGGCATATTGCCATTAGATCAAATGGCAAGGACTGGTCTTTGGGACAAGGGAAGTCCCTTCCTGTGACACTACAGCACATAGCACCAGGATGTCTCAGCTCACAGCTCAGATCCTTATGCCTTAGGACAGGGCTAACCCAGCAACAACTTAAATTTTGGTGAAAGTCAGGGTAAAATATTTGTTAATGCTGAGCACCCATTATGGCTACCCTAGGTTGTGTACAGCTAAGGTGAATTGAACTCAAACCCTATTGCAATAGGAGCAAATCAGACTTGATAGCTCACATATAGGTGCTTAATTACTGTGGAAAGACAAGTCTGTGTGCCCAAACTGGTGATGGGGACTCCACGGCACTTTAAAGCCTATACAAGAAAAGGAAAATTTAGTGCTTCTTAGAAAACATCGTCTTGCCAAACATCCTCTGGTTAGTCCTGCCTGACAAGAAGACACTGTGAACACCTTCTTGGTGACATATTTAATGGAGAAAGATGGGCATCTTGGAAGAAGAGGTGGCTGTGCAGACATAGTGATTCAAGACTTCTGCCTCCCCTCACTTATGTCTCTTCTTCCTGGGGTCACATTGCCTGTCAAGTTCAAGCATGCAAATCCCTGTCTCCTTTCACAGAGAAGGATCAAACCTCAAGGTCTCCCTGACATTGGACTCCATTCCTCTCTCCTGATGACTTTAAAGGTTGGTCTCAGAAGCAAGGGAGAGAGAAATGTGACATTATAGAAAGTCTGAGAGCAGAATTAGGCCATAATGTGTCCAGTTTCCCTTCCCAATTCAAAGAGGTAAAAGTCTGACAAAGGGATTCTTTCAGGAACAACTGCAGAAACAATGACTTTGCATTGATGCATGAAAGCCAAGCTTTAAAACTCACGTCCCAAAGCCAAGCTTTAAAATTCACATCCCAAAACCTCATACAAAATATTATGTTTTTTAAAATGATTAATCCCAGTTCTCTTTCTGGTTCAGAGTTGCCTAAAAATAGACAAGCCCATGGAAGGACTGTGGGCAAGTAGTGGGGGCTGTACCGCACGTACAGTTAGACAGACTTTGGTTTTCCAGCATTGGATTCATTTTCCAGCAAATACTATAAATGAATAATATGGTAACATTTGTGAAAAGAAACCTTTAAATTATATGTGACCTACAAAATTAATGAGACCTGGGAAAGGGAAATGAAAACAATTCTGCACAGATTGTATAATTTGATGTAACTTGTAACATTGCATCACATCAGCTCGCTAAATAGTCTTAAGCCAATATCTAATGGTTTTAACTGTAAAAACTCTTAAATTTTTACCTTTTTTTTTAGCTAAGTAAAAGAAGTAGAAAACAAGGGACACATAGACATGAACAAATAGTCTCTGGGGTAATATTACAGCTATTATCAGTTACTGTTGTAGACAGCATGGACAGCATATCTCCTTGATTTTAAGCAATTCTGTCTCCATATTTTTAGATTTAGCTAAACAGCATGAAATCTACAACATAGGCCAAGCCAGATGTGAAGAGAAGCAAGGCCCTTTAATGGTTCTCATAAAAATTTTTCGACTTGCAGTCTGCATGGTGTTATTTTCCTTAAAAGGTATCAGTATTTCCAGTTACAAAGGTTTGTGAAGGGCATGCAGGAAGCTTAGTTACATGATTATTCTTGCCTTACCCGTGCTTATATGAAATTCTAGTTATTGTCTTCATCGCTTGGTCTTGCACGATTTTCCAGTACATCTTCAGTTTCAAATACGCTTCTACCCATGCAGTATGGCAAACCAGCTTTTTGAACCTGCAGAAAAGCATAGGAAAGTTCACGGCCATATTTGTTTATTAAAATTCTTCTCAGTAGGCTAAAATACATGAATAAAAATGAATCTTTTCAAATCAAGCATGTCCTAAGGCAGGAGTTGCAGAATAATAAGTTAACCATGTCACTGGTTCTAATTTTAGGTAATTGAGTACTTATTTCACAGTACTCTTCCTCCCAGGGCAGAGTGTCTGGCTTGTATGCACATGTAGCAGGGAGCCTTTGTAAATTCTTATTTCTTGCCTAAATCCCTTCTCCTACTTGCATGTCTCCAGGGAGGCAAACAAGGTTCTGCCATCCCTACCCACAGTGGCTAGCCTCTGTAAGTCCTGTGTATTGTGAAACCCCGTAAGTTTTCCCTCCCGCTGTTTTATTGACCATTTCTGAGAATCCTCTTTCATGTGCTCCTCAGGCTTCCACAGTGACTGACCACATATGTCAGAAGTTTTGGTTTTACCCTGTGTTTCAGACAGCAATTTCCATTTTCCTTCCAGGGTTCTTTGGAGATAAGTGAACAGTGGACTTCTCTGACAGGCCTCATTTAGTGTTATGAATCCATTCAGCGTGTCAGCTGATAAAGTAACGAAAATTTATTTCAGGGTTTCTCTATCTGTGTGTGAGAAGGGAAGAACATATGAGCTGAAGTTTTCTGTTTACAAGTCACCACAGCTGATTTCCAAATCTTGCTTTAGTCAGTGAACACAGCTGCCACCTAGGGAGTTTGCTCTTTCCCAAATATACATCTAGGCTTTCATACTGCTACGACTACAGAAAACTAACTTTTCTTGTGTTTGCATGCTTTTGAATTTAAAAGCAGAGATAGAGTTGTTCTCACCCTGTTACAGTTTGGAAAGCAAGTCCTTCCAATCCTATCCTTCAGCAAAATAAAATGAGATGTATTATTTATGCCAGCAGTTTCAAGGAGCTGTGACTGATCAGCTCATTTTGCAACTAAGTGAAGATTTTACCAATGTTGACTTAAGGTTCTTAAGGTACTTTAGGTTCAAGGTCTGGAGAATTACTGTGCCATTTGAAGTATGTAGCGAATTGTTTTGAAATTTATCTACTCCCTCACCAAAGTAATTTGGGGTTTGTATGTTTGAGGACTTACTTTCGTGTGGAAGATTCCAGCAATTTATTTTTCTATGTTGTAGTCAACACCATATTATTTTGTATCTCTACAGTTTCTGTAAGTTTTAGATGAGTACATGTTGCTAGATACTATATCTAACAGAAATGGAGTAATAAACTGTCGACTTGTTAGAATAAGAATGCTACTAAGGACCTCTTAGAAGAGGTAAACCGTCATAACATCAAGGAAATCCAATCATGGTTCAAGACAAATAAAATAAGAGTGTTGACTCGTTTGCAATCTGCTTTTCCCTAAAGTGCATGGGCAGTCTGTGAGGCACAAGAGTCAAGAGACAATGTTACTTCCAGTTTTTTGAAGACAAATATGCAGAATATGGCATTCTCTCGTCGTATCTCTTACAGAGCTTGAAATTGTTATTTTATGCTTTCTTCCACTTGTTTCTCTGACTTTCATTTCTCACTGGCTTCTGTGTGCCAACTGGAGTAAAGATAGGGTAGGGGACGCCAGACTCTGTATGTCAGGCATCCTTGTGGATTTCTCACTCCCTCTCCTCCCTTTGCCCATTTCTCCATCAGTGACCTAGAGTCGTTACATTACTTCTTTGCTTTTGCAAAACATCCAAAACTATTTGGAGTAATTGAAACTCTTCTAGACTCTCAAATTGCCACTTAGAAGGTAGGTCTATTATAATTTACAAAATAAAATTCATAGCAGTTGCACAGCAGTCGGAAGTGCTGTTTTCATTATGTTCTTGAAGATAATAGCTGCCAGTCAGAAAATTGGATGAGTTTCCACAAGATTGCATTTCTTTTTTTATCAGAGGAAACACACTTCAGTTCTGTGATGACTTTGGTGGGGTTCTTAGGGTTGGTTTTGGTTTTTTTTAGGTTTCGTGTTCTGTAGCGGGAGAGATTCCTTAGGCCTTTCCCCATTACCTTTCCATAACCTTATCACTTCTAGCGTCCTACTTCTGAACATATGTTTATGGTTTTGTGATATAATGTGAGAATAGTTGTGGTCATTACTTGGCCTGGGTGAATTTCACAGTAATTAATGCTTTGGTTTTTTGTTTTTAAAAGATAAGTTGCCTAAGGGGCCATATCTATTTATAAACTCTTCCTCACCCCAGGCTTCCAAAAATTGCTATCATGTGAAAAAGTGCTTTGCTTTTGATGTTGTAGCCATTTGCATGAAGAGGAAAGGTTTGTACTTCTGCATTTCACATCTAGTTCCTGAGCCAGCTAAGGATGTCCTGTGCAAAATAAATAACTAAACTATTTTTTAAAGGACTTAGGGAGCAGAGACCTTCACTGTTAGTTAACCCTGGAAATAATCTCACCAGATATAAGGAAAAGAAAAAATCTTCAGCCCAGAAATCCACGTTCTCAAATTATGCACTCACTGGACTCACATATGCATAACCCACTGCTATAAATTACTCATCTCAAGACACCACCATTCTTAGATGGACTGCAAGACTGAGTTTCCAGTGGTTGATGCTTTCTGGTCACCTGGTTCTTAGTTTCTTCTAAACAAAACGTATGCTATCATATAGGATGGCACTAAAACAACTAAAAGGATGAATTTGGCTTGGTGGAATACAGGCTTGTATAAGGTCAGTATTATTTTCTTGTACTTAAATGAAACTTCAGTGTGAGTACTGACTGCTATAATTCTGTTGCTAAGAATGTAACCAATTTCAGGACTGAAATTGTTTTTAAAAAGCAGACATGAGGCTTGTAAGGCTTAAGAAGTGGAATAAGCACTCAACATAATACTTTGCTAGATATGTAAATGCACAGCAGAGATTTGTTTATTCTGGTATCTCTTATGGTGTTTCTAGTAAAAAAGCAGAGGTAACAGTTCCCACAATGTCTGCCTAATGTATTTCAACAGAGCTCGCTATAGGTCCTGTCTTGTTTGTACTTATGTTTTTTTTCTCAATTATTGCAAGACTGACTGTGGCACCATTAGAAGGCTATTTGGTACTATAACAGGCTATATGTTTCACTGCAACAAAAAGTCAACCCAATTTTAGGAGCTATTTACAACTGTAGTCGAAAACAGAAAAAAATCTTCCATCTAGCCTAGGAAGTGAGCAGCAAAGATGTGTAGGGCATATATTACAATGTAAATGGCATTCAACAACATTTCTTGAATAATAAGAGTCAGAGAACACCTCTATACTAAGATGCCTGTCAAAAAAATAACCACTATAGAAATAAGTGACAAATTCCAACCAACCTATGACACAATGGTCTGTACTGCAGTAGTGTGGCGTGTCAATTCATCATTCTCAAGGGAGCCATACTTATTTCTAAACACCTCATCTTATTAATGTTGTGATCTTTCAGTAGTAAAGCATGGCATCTGTTGTACATTATTGCTTCATTCTTGCAGCACAATCAATACTCTAATCTGTTACGGTACTTTCAGATTAGTGTTGTTATTTTCAGAATAAGCAAACAGTAAAAATGGAGAGGAAATGGAAGAAGGGAAGGGTTCCACAGAGAGAAACATTTCACAAACAGCAGTGGATCATCCAAGCATGCTCTCTGCTGTGCTTCAGGAAAACAACTCATTTACCAGATGTTTCAAATTGTGTGTGAAATATAAAAGAACATATTGGGGGGAATGTATTTAATGCTAGAATACTCGTCTGTCTGTGGTACACATTTCAAATGTGAAATGTGAGCTAGCTTAAAAATATTGTAATGCATCCTATTTTACCCTTGCAACATAGCTATGCCTTTCTTAAGTTGTTTTATTTACTTTCAGGATCTGTCAAAAATTAGCTGATTCCCCATTTTTTGTTTTACTCTCTCCCTTTGACTTTTTCACTCCTATTACTTCACTTCTTTTCTATGATGACTCTTTTCTGCAGGATAGAAATGTGGTCGTGTCCAGTAAATACCTGAGCAAACATCAAAAGACAAATACCTTCTACTGTTCCAGCATACACAAATGGACAAGAGTCCAGGCTATGGAGATGACAGACAGGATGCCCGCTACACTGAGTTTGACAGAAGACAGACAACAAAAGTATATTTTAAGACAGATCAATCCAAGAAATTTGGGTTTTTACGACTTCTCATTACTACAAGAGGAGACAAATAGGGGCCAGTATGAAAGTTGATAAAGAAGTGAGAACATTACTCCCTGAGGTGTGAATTATTACTTGCAGCACTGGCATTTTGTTCTATGATAACTGCAAACTTTTTGGTATCCAGGCTTTGTTGAAATAGAGGTTTTAGTCCTGTGCACACCTAGCCTGCAGCACCACTGATGAGATTTCCCAAGTAACAAGCAAGTTACAGCAGTGCACAGTAAAAGCCCTATAAGTCTATTTTCATATAGATTGTGTTGTGCAGGCAAGCTCCTGTGTATCCTCTGACATCTGATAAAGACAACCAGAATTTCACAGTGGTTTTCTACATATTATACATACTACAAGAGACTGGGAAAGCAAAGAAGAGAAAGATAACTTTATCTCGCTTCTCAAAGTGCCAAAGGGATTGCATTAAGATGTTCAACGTGTTGTCTCTGAGCAAAACATCGACTTCCACCCATGGGCATGGCAGGGGTCTGCATGCAAAGAGGCTCAGAGCACCATCTAGCCTTCATTCTCCACAGTTCCTTGTAAGGCAATGCTGCAATGTCATCAGTGAGCACGGGCTGGGGAGAGGCTCAAGCACAAAGGAAGCCTGTGCGACTGCTTTAGAGGTGTGCTGAAAGAGCTCTGCTGAAACTGAGGAGACAGACAACACGTGGTTAACAATCCTGACCCAAAGGGGCCTCACCTTGCCTGGAAAAGACCTAACTCCAGTCGAAACTGGAGGAGTAGAAAGTGGAGCAGCTGGAGGCATTACCAAGTGTCTTCTAGCAACACTGTGCCGAGTTGTCTTTTTTTCTTAATATTTTATAAGCCTTTCCTGAAAAAACATTACTCAAAACATGGCTAACATCTCTTGAAGTAATAAACTTTCCTTTTGGCTACATGACTGAGGTTCAGCATTCGGAGTTTGTAAATTTTGAAGAACTGCCTAATTTGCATAGGCGTGCCATTTCTTATAAGCAGAGCTGGCAATGCTGCCAATAGTTACATTTGGCCAACAATTTCCCTTGTAAAATCCTGCCTCTGACGGGGTAAATTGTTTTTCAGTGCTCTGAAATTTCTTATGCCAGGCCTCTGTCTCAGAGTGAATGTTTGCAGTTTTATTTTACAGTTACTGATGGGCTTTTTTAACATCTCTGCCCAAAAAAAAAAAGGCATCCGTTCTCAAGATAATTGTGACATGATGCGTTTTCCTATGTCACTCAATTCTTACAAGTGTTCTGCTGGGACAGGATAAGATCAACATGCTTTGTAGCAGCAACTTTACTACTGGAGAGGGAGAGTTGTGTGTGTCTCTGTGGAAAAACTGGTTTGCTCATGAAATTTTGCCCAAATGTGGTCAAATGCACAAGCCTTTGAAGAATCTCTCTTCTACTGTGCTAATTTGAAACTCACTAGGGTTTCTTGGCAGAAGCTCTGACGCTCCTTCTCCATGGGTTTGGAGGTTCAGAGTTGAATGTAACATTGCATCCAGCAGTTTTCACTCTGCTGTTGAGGCAGAAGCAGAGTCAGGGCTGGAGCGGTTTGTTATTCTCATGGGTCTCTGTCAGCCTTCAGACCACGTTGCCTCAGTGTGGGGAGCATAGACAATGGTCAGTAAGTCCTGGGGAAGAAAAAGCATGGAGCTGGTTTGACTGAGGGAAGAAATCAAGATTTCTGCAGTTCCCATCCAGAGAATTCTACTTTTCCTGACTCAAACCAAAGCCTGGAGGCTTTGAAAACCTCTAGAACTTAAGAAAAGCTCTAGAATTTAAGAAAATTACAATAAAAGCATTAATTTCTCAAGCCCCTCTGCTCTGAAAGTGCCCAGGTTTAGGATGGCTCAGTTACAGTCCCAGAAAAGAAGTGTACTGTTTAAACTCATGTCAGTTCCATCATGCCTGCTCCAGAAAGGGCTTTTGTTGTGGATTTGGGGCTTTTTTTCCTGTTTGCAAGTGCTACAAGGATTGGTTTACAATGTTTTCAGTATAAACAGTTCAATACATCTGTAAAATTGATTATCATAGTTGAAATGCAAACTTTACAAGAAAAGTTTTAACGTTCTTTGAGGTTATAAAGGCACCATGTGGCTTTAGAGTGAAGGACAGAAGAATATTGACGGCAATGGTTCAAGTCGACAAAGATGACAATAAATTCTTGTGGGTCATTGAAGTCCACTGCATTCATATAGGTACAGTAAGGGAAGAAAGTTGTCTAAACAGCTAGACTCAAAAGGATATTAATCCATCATTTGACATCTCTTTGGAAGTTGCTAACAAGAGTAGCATCCCAATGATCTGTACTGGGGCTGATGTGTCTCAATAGCTTCATAAATGGTCTGTGTGATGAGGCAGAATAACCCTGGGCAGATTACAAAGGGTGGCTGGCACAGAAGAACAGAGTTCTACAGTTCAGAGGCTCCTTGAGAATCTTGAGGAGTGGGATACAAAGTTCAAGAGGGAGAAGTATGCAAGACTACCAAGGAAAAACTATTTCACAGTGAGGGTGGGGAAGCACTGACACAGGCTGTCCAGGGGGGGTGTGGAGTCTCCTTCTCTGGAGGTTTTAAAAACTCACGTGGACATGCTCCTGTGTGACCTGATCTAGGTGGACCTGCTTTAGCAGGGGAGTTGGAGTAAATGATCTCTAGAGGTTCTTTCAACCCCTACCATTCTGTGATGTTAGAAGGCTTTTGGGGAAGCAAAATGCTTGTATTAAAGAGAACTGCTGGAAAGGTCAGCAGAGATAGGACTTGGGCAGCCAGAAAACCCTGGTGTTTGCTCAAGATCCATTCAGCTGGTCACCTTGGACAGTGCCACCATTTGCCCTGTGACCATTCCCATTCTCCCAGGCAATATCAATCCTGGTGACAAATGGGTGTAAATCAGTGTTCTCTAAAAGAGAGTAGTCCAAGAAAATAGGCCTCAGACACAAATTAGATTTAATTTAGCTGTTTTAACCCATTGTTTCAGAGAACATGGGAACTGCTGTGTTACGCAGAGATCTGATCTATTCTGATCACAGCCTGACTGTAAAACTCACACTGATAAATAGCTTCTTTTATACTAAACATCTGTGGGAAAGGCTGTTTCCCATGCTGGCCACATGCCTGCTAAATAAAACCCAGAGGAAATTGGCCAGGCAGTTCTGCATGCCATTGTGAGAGAGGTTAAGGTTCAGCAATGACCTCTGGTCCCTTGCCCCTTGAACTGATGGGGCTAGATGCACCATGAAGTTGGCTTGCCAAGTCTTTGCTTTGCTATAGGAGTGCCTTGATCAGTTAGGTTGTTCTTTAAAGGGATTAGCTATCATAACTTTGGAAATGTGTTTTAGGTGGCCAGTCCTGCTTTTTGTTCTTCATCAAAAACAGAGGTTGCAGAAATGCAGAGTAAAAAAACAAAAACAAAACCACAACATTAGAAATGTTAAAATGCAGAATCTAGACTGAAAGATTTTTTTCAAGCTGGTTGATTTATAGAAGGGAGTTTTATTAATAGTAACTTACCAGTTACGTAATTAGTTGCATGGAGAAATCTGAAAAATTATAGACCATTAGTATTTTCTACATTTTTTTTTTCATCCTCATAAAATAACCAATGATAAGCTGCAAAGCAAATACTAACTATGCTCTAAAGACAGATTTCAATGATGAATGATCCAATTAACCAGACTGCAGAACTCTTTTAAAACCCTTTTTTCACTCTTGGTGAAGTATCTTAGTGCTTTCACAATATTGTCTTATAACAAACCTATTAAAGGGACTGCAAATGGAAAAGTCACATTGCAGTACAGTTTTGCAGTTCAGTGTTTGATGATGGTGACCAATGTGTGCTCTGATATAATCCATGCACCAAGAAGGATAGAATGAATTTCAAAGAAAGAAAGAAATACTGTTGTGAACTTAGTGGCAACTCAGACCTCTGATTCTTTGAGTGCTTTGGGACCCATTTACCTTTATACACAAGTAACTCTGTTGAAGTCAAATATGCAATAGCTGAAGCTAAGCTTTTTCACACATTTTGAGATGACTTGGTGTATACCTCTATGTGGTTATTCCCAAAGTTGGCTACTTGGAAGTGGTAAGTGAGAAATATAATTGTTTTGCTCAACTTAAAAGACATAAATGGAGTTTAATAGCTTATGGGTCTTCAAAGAAAGAAGGTTGAAAATTGAGGAAGGGAGTGTCTTGTTTAAACAAAACAGAGATTTGCTTTCCCTACCCTTGTGTAAATTTTCCATAATGCTTGATATTAGCAAATTCTTTTTCCTGCAGAGAAGTGCAAAGAAACAGAAAATATTAAAGAGATTATTTATGGAAAGTAAATATTGAAATCCTTAGTACAAGACCTTGCTGAGATGCCTGATTTTAAATGTCATTTAGGTCTCAAAAGAAAAGAAAAAGCCTGCTTTATATGTCAGCCTAAATACAGACCAAAGAGGGCTATGGATATGAAACATTTATCAATAGTCATTGCAAGTATCCTAGTAAGAACTGTTTGCTTATGTATAATTGGTGACAACTTTTACCTGTACATGTAAAAAACAATCCTATTCTAGGCAAAAAAAAAAGTGTAACTGGATCAGATCATCACTTGTTCAGATGTAAGTGTAACGCTTTGTTCAGCAGTGTTACTCAGTTCAAAAGACATGGGAGAATATACAGTTCTTGTGTCCTTGTGTGCCTGTCCTTGTTTTTGTGGGTATTAGTCAGACCTTAAACAATGTTTGTGTTTTTCATCAAAGATAGGCTCTCAGGAAAACAGGAAGAGAGTGTACTGAAAACTGAACATAAACCATACAGCGGAACCACTGGCATCCAGAGATTTTATCAGCCTTTTCATTTTTATTACATCTGTATTTGTAATATACCTATTTATTGTTTTTTTCTTTCATTGTTGTCCCTTGATACCAGCAAATACTATATAACACAGGGTATCTTCGTGCCCAGACTGAAAACTGTTATGCAGCAATTCTTTTGTTGATTTGTCCTTTGTGAATTTCCACAATTTGTATCAGATACAGTTGACTTACAAGTGGTAGCTTCAGAAGAATGAATATCATGAGGTCTTTCTCTACATTCATCCAGCCAAATAGCAACAGAATTTTTCATCTATGTGTATTTCACATACATTCTTAGAGTAATATAAGGTCTACAGTTAACACACGTGATCTGAGAATCTGAAAGCAAATTAACTGATACAAAAGCAACTATTTCAGCTTCAAAAAAAGTCACTGATCTGCAGAGCATTCATTGCGTCCCTTACCAAGGCAGGATTTAAGTGTGACTTCTCATACAGAATATGGATATTGCACCGTAAAACAAATTCCCCCAGAGACTAGAAATAATTTGGCCCTCAGAAGATGCTTGGGTGATAGGGACATTCAGCAATTTGACGTCTCTTAATTTGTTCCTAATTTTGGCTCACCTTATTTCTCTATGAACAAAACTACACAGTCTACTGAAAACCTTTTCATTTAGGTACAAGATAGGCTCTGTGGCAGACCCTTTCTCTCAAGACAAAGCGTTATTAGTGATAATTTTTTCCTTGTCTTTTTTGTTCAGATTTACTATTTATTCCAGGTTCTTTTTTGTAGAGTGTTTAGCACAGTAGCTCCATAGGCCTAGCTGAAGCCAGCATATAGCACTGCCATATAAAGAGTCCTGCTCCTTCATCTGCATTGTGCAGTTACACACAACTTGCCCTAAGCAGCATCCGGAACTTGGCTAAGTTACTAGCATCTCAAAAATCGTATTCAAAAGCTGCTCAAAAAATAGTGCCTGCCTTAGCTGGCTGAAAGCTGTCTTCCTGTCCAGTTTTACATATGCCCTTTTTACCTCAATGGGAATTGCACTCTCTGACAAACTGCATTCAGAAACTTCTGGACCTTGATTTTGTTGTTTTCAAGACGGTTTTGCTCTAAAGGATGTGAGATATTTGCAGGGCAACAGATCTGCGCTATAGGGTAAGTCCTGAGGTCAGAACTTGTGTTACCCTTCTTTTTCTAGCAGACACTTTGCTCTTTTCTTGAGATCGCTGCTACCACTTTAAAAACAAACATCTCAGGAATTTTCTTTTGAAACAGACTTCCCCTCTCCAAATCCAATTATACTACTGGGTCATTTTCAACCCCTGCTGCATTTTGGGGGGTTTTCTATTGAATTTATTAAAAAAAAATGGCCCTGTCGTGGGGAAAGCGAGGGGAGTTTTCACCACGCTGACTCACAGCTCTGCTCCAGGGACCCTCATGGCTGCCAAGTCCAGGGGGTTCCCTTTGGAAACTGCAGATGAGTAAGATAGAGGCAGCCCCACAGAGACCGGGACATGGCACCAGTTCCCCTCAGACATCTAAGGGCTATCTGGCTCAGCTCACACAAGATGAAAAGTGAGCTGGGCAGAGCTTGGCCACCCAGGGATGGAGGACAGAGCACCCAGGAAATCCCTCACCTCTATGGAGCAGAGCCAGACTGCACAGTCCTCTGGGCTGTTTCCAAGGCTGCAGAGAAGTGGAGATAATTCTAAACTGCTGGATTTGCTGTCTGTGTCTCTGGCAGCACCTGAGTCTGGACTGTGCTCTGCATAGGGATAACGGCTGGAAGGACTTGACAGAGCAGATGTGGTGGGGATTCCAACAGGATGAAGGAGAAGGCTGGAGGATGTGAAGTGGGAAACCAAAGCTTATTATTCATGTTAGTTTAGACAGTTGAGCACGTTTTACTTTAGCAACAGAAGAAAAAAATTGATATGCCAGATGCCATGGCAACATTGCTACTACTCCACCATCTAAACCTTTAAATTAGCAAAAGCAATTTGGAGTTAAGGTTGACCACTGCTTTGATGATCCTTGTATCATTTTTGAGTGGAGGGCATGGTGTTGGTGTATGTCATGGTTTTGCAGGGAGCCGCTTTTGCTTGGTAACATGGGGAGGGGACTGCAGTGCAGACATAGTGAAGAATTCTCAGACTTTCCTCTGGGTCTGAAGTTTGGACCCACCTTCAGCTCAGCTGGGCCAAGCTGACATCTCTTGCATCACTATTTAAGAAGGGAAATCTGAGCCAGAAGATGGAGGTGTAGGAGTGGTACCAGATGGAGGTGACTATGTGGACCCCACAGTCAGAGGAGGAAGATGGAGGAGCACCAGACCAAAGAACCCTCTGCAAACCTTGGTGAGAATGCAGGCAGTACCCCTGCAACCTACGCAGGGCAATAGCAGGACTGAGAGCCACCAGCACCTCCAGGTGAGTGCACCCCAACAGGTGAGAGACTGTGTGAGGAGGTGGACATGGCACAGGCCGTGCTGGAGAGCCTGCGGGCCACAGAGCAGACCCACACGAGAGGCAGAGAGGAGCTGCAGCCCTGGGGATGAACATACTTTGGAGCAGCCTGTGCAGGGCTTCCCAGCCTGTGAAGGACCCTGTGCTGGAGCAGGGAGGACCAGTGAGTAGCCTGTCTGCCCCGAGGAGCAACAAATGGCCGGAGCCAACGGGAATAGGCTGACTGAAACTCCCATTCCCTGGTCCCCTGAGCCATTCAGTGGGGAAGGAGATAAAGACACCAGACGAGGGCTCTGAGCCCAGGAGGAGGGGAGGGGTGGGGAGAAGGTAGTCTGAAAGGGCTGGTTGTACTCATCATCATTGTACCACTCTGTGTTGTTTTGTGTTGGTTATGTTTTGAGGGTTTATGGTTATGTTTTATTTGGTGGTGGATTAAATTATTTTCTACTTTCTTCCCCAAGCCAAATAGCCTTGTCTGTTTTGTCCTGGACCACAAGCAGCAATTAAGCCCTCCCTGTCCTTCAGGAGGTCTGAAGTCTGTGGTACTTAAGTGTAACCGTGGTCTTTTGTCCCTGGATGGGCCTAAACCATGACAGTGTAGACACCCCAGTGTCACAAATGCCATGAAACATGGCCCAGAAGCAGTGACTGTACACTGGGACTACAAACTAACACACCTGTTCACATGAAATGCATGATCTGGCAGAAAGTACCTTCAGAATTGCCATTGGAACTCCATAAAAAATTAGTTCAAAGGGAATAAACGTACAAGACTGTATTAATTAAAAAAAGATAAAAAGTCTTTGAAGCACTTCTATCCAATTTCTCCCTCTAGCAATGTTATTCTCAAGTGTCAATTAGCATTTGTGTTGCAGCCATGTATAAAGACTCTCTTATTATGAGTAGTTAACGAGGACAATAATGAACCACGTTGCCTTCTTCAGAAAAGTGGACATCTGTTCTTCGAAGACATTTGAAAGTTTTCAAATACAGTAGAATTAAATGTATTCCCTAGCTTCAAAATGAAGCAGAACATACTCTTGTGCAATTTGTATTTTTGCTATTTGAAGAATGCTGTGTTCCTGGTTTAACTGGGGATTATTTAACATGGATTTTTTTAAAAAAAGGAACTTTTAAATACGTCTTTCAAAGACTTCTCTGTCTTTCCTAGTTCAGGGCTCTGGGGAGCCACAGTGGATGTGAATGTGGTGCTTCATGCCACCAGATGTGGAGTCCCTGCCTATCTCCCTGTGAGCTTCCAGCTACGGAGGGTGGCAACAGGACCTGCATGGGCTGAGATGCTCCACGAGCCTTTTGGTAAACCTAGAGATATCTGTCAGTTCTCACAGAAGGACATGCAATTTAGGAAGATGTTGTTTCTCTACTTAGGTATCTCTCAGTAGGAATGCTCAGCAAATTACTTGTTGTATAATATTTTGCATTGCAGCAGGGCTTTGCAGTCAGAGCTGTGCTGCTCGACAGAAACAGTAGAACAAATCAAGTAGAAAGGCTTTCAGACTCAAAACATGCATTAATTTCTCTTGTGAAATCCTGTATAAATTTCCTTAACAGTTGTGCCCCACACGGTGAGGGAGGGCAAAGATGTCTGTGTCCGACAGCTATCACTGTTTCTTGCTTCAGCATTGGTTTATCTCCACAGCTGGGAAGAGGCTTGATGTTTATAAAATGCCTGAATCTAGGACAGGAAATATTTCTGCTTATTGCAAGCTGATTTCCCCATCAGATGGATGCTGGAGGTGTTGAGAACAAGATGTTGCTGCACAGCTGCTAAGCCATTGCTCTCCCTTCTGATAATGAACTGTTTGGAGGCCATGAAGAAAACTCTGTGGCAGAACTGGTGAGCAGGCAAGCAGCTCGTTCTATTAACTGACACTTACCTGCACTCCTGTTGTCATAGAAGTGTTTAACCTGAAGGAAAGGAACACGCATCACCACAAACTTGTGTATCTGAAGGGGCATCTGCCAGCACACAGAAGGGGAGAGGAACATGGAAGACACTGGGTGTACATCTGATACATCAGCTAGGGGAAGGGGTTCACTGGTGTCCTGTATCACTGGTCACTTTTCTTGCTCTTATACTACTACATGGCAGCATGATAAGATCCTCTCTCCAGTTATGCTATTTCTTACACCGCAGAGGGAGGGAGTCAGTATGATCCCCTGCAAATCCTGAAAAACAGTGTGTTCAGTTAGGCCTTGCTGGGGACAGGGATGGTAGGAAGGAGATATGGGCTCAGCTGCAGCAAGCATCTTTCCAGTCATAAACCTTGTCCCTAGGGGGTCTGGCACTCTCAGTCTCAGGGAAGATGCTCATGGTTTCACCCTCAGAGCTGTGGAGAATAATCCCTGGCAGTTTCTCCTGCCATTTTCCCAGGAAAAACCATGAGGCAGTTTCACAATCGTGTTCTTGAGCATTTAATACCTTCTATTCCTCAACAGTGTCAAAGCTGAGATAGGCATTAGATGATAACGAAGAGCTGGTGGTTGAAGAGGAGTGAAGCCTACCTCTGCCTCTACAATGCCAGCATTCCAGGTTAGTGTTGGGTTTAAAGGAGTCATCCTCAGTTCTGTACTATGGAAGCAGATGTTACCACATATAGCGTTTACAGTTTCCCCATCTCTGTCGTCCTCTGAGGTTTGTTCTGATCATCTCAATCAGCATTTGCTGCTTCCCATCCTAGAGACAGCTGTATTTCACTGCTGAACGAGCTACAAGGTTTTATTTCAGTTCATTTTGTACAGCATTTATCTCTTGAGACTGAAAATACATCAGAAATCAAGATTTGTAATGTTGTTGTGATTGTTTTCCTTTTTATAAATTGCAAACAGTAAATCACTTAGTCTCATTTAATAAATCATGTCATCTAAGCATCTATTTTGTTTCTGCTGTTTCTTAGTTCACCTTGGCTCCCTTTTGATTAAAAAAAAAAAAAAAAAGAAATCATTTACTGACTTCAAAATTGGACGTTTTTCAAAAAGAAATCTTTACTGCTGAGTCTAACAAGAAATAATGATGCCTATGGGTGTTTGTTTGCACACATATTAGACCATTAGGTCAAAACAAATATTTTGAACCTAAGAGAGTTAAAAGGTGAAGTCTAAAAAAGCCTTTTATTCTCTTTTTAAGAAGCTGTGGCATGGAAACACAGGGAATTTTGGGATTTTATTGCTTCCTTTTATTTGCCCCTACTCTTCGATATGGTCATGCAAAACTTGACTGGCTCAGTCCCCTTCACTGACCTAGTGAGGTTAAAATACCACAAAGGCTACTGGTGCCAGAAACAAAGCTGTACCTCAGAACAGTCAAAAGACAGTTAGGATGCTCTCTAGAATGTGGGAAAACTCAGGTGTACCAAATGTGAGGACATCTGAGCCCAAACTTCCCAGTTGCCCTGCTTTAGGTTGTGGAGGATTGCCTGCTGTTTTGTGAATGGAACATGAACCATGTGTGTATGTCTGTGTCTCTCTGTCAGGGCTTTTGTTTATGAGCTCAGTCACTGTTTCCATTTCAGAAGAAACAAGATAAATCCTTTTGACATTCCAGCTCTTTCTCTTCTTGGCTGTAACTCATGGTGAGTACTTCAGATCTGGCAAAGAGTTTTGTCTGCCCTAAAACTACGTTTCTCGACAAATAAATTACTTGCTGGTAGAAGTTTGCCAACTCTAGTCAGGACTGCAAATGGTTTTCAAACATTTCAAACCTGAAGAAGAGTCTGTATGTTTGGGGTTTTTTTTCCAGGTCTCTGTTGTTCTGGTAACAGATATGGCCTCTCTCAACAAGTCCTTTGTACCATCACAGATCATCACGGTTCTGTATCTGTACAGAAGCAGTATTACACATGCCTTCTTTTCTGCAATACGACTTGAAAATATTTATCACATGCTTTTCTTCAGCATTTTAGAAAAGTGGATATTATTTTATTTTTTTAAGATTTAAGGAATAAATAAATTACTCCTATCATTCTATGATTCTATGGTGATAAACATGGTTATGGATAAATTATCACCATAATCTGTTCATCTCGGTAGGCAAATGGCTCTTGAGAAATCATTCCTCTAGGATGTATATGCATTTTATGGTTTTCTGCACACTTCAGAAAGTGAACGTGAGAGCTGCTCTTTGCATCATTAACAAGTCAGGGCAGGACTTGCCAACATTCTACTTTGGGCAGCAGAGCCTTCAGGCAGGAACACAACAGCAAGGATTGCCAATTACGTTACCAAGTTCTCTGTTACCAATTTATCACACTTTTTTCTTCTTCTTCTTTCTTTTTGAAATTCTCATATTGGTCTTTATCCCTTCACAGATGCAACATTTTCCACTTCCATTCTCCTTTAGGTGGAAGGCATTACAAATACGATAGGAGTAAGCTTTCGGGGGGCGGGGAGCGCTTGTTAGTTACGCAAAGCTGAGGAATCTGTGGAGAACGATGATGGATTCTGTGCCAGCTGAGAAAAGCCAGAGGTTGACTTGTTTCTGACAAACCATGTCATGTAGTGGGCACTAGGACAGGAATGTGCTGGAAGCAGCACAGCATCCAGAGACCTATCTTTCATGGATTTCAAAGGAATGTCCTGCCTCGTCATTGTTTTAATTGTGACAGACTAATGTCTCGCTTTCTGTAAGCTGGATGGGGCTACCTACAGAGTTTTCAAAAGGAGGACCACTGTGAGACTGTTTGTGAAAGAAAACAGAACTGGAAGAAAAAAAAAATGAGAAGGCAAAAAAGCTGAAGTGCCGACTCCTTGCATCTGTTGAGAAATACCCACACATGCACTCATTTTCATTTGCTAGTTCTTTTCCTTACTTGTGCAGTAACAGGCTCTTCCAGAACAGACAGTTTGCTGAGTTTGTATCCAGGGGGTTCTGCTGCTGTTGCCTGAGAAACCTGGGCTCAGCAGTAGCAGAAACTCTTAAAGGAATGTCAGGTACAGGTCTTTAATTAGTTTGTCTGAGGTTCGGGTTGTGGATTTGGAGGGGGGTTGGGGGTTGGTTGTTTTAAGTACATCTTAAAAGGATTCTAACTTTTACAGAAAGAAACTTGGTAAACCAGAGACTTCCCTCTGAAAGGCAAAAAAAGCATCTGTAGAAATCTGAGCAGTGTTTCATTAGACTTAGCTTTCCAGCTATTTACCTGCAGCCAATAACAACATTGTGTGTGTGTTATCTTGGATGTGAAGAGCTCTGAAGGAGCAGAAGAGGACTTTGAGACAGCATTGAGTGTTTTGTGGGGTTTTGGTTGTTTGTTATACTGGAAATAGGTAGAAATCAACTGTTTCAGCAGATGCACCAAGTTCTTTACAGATACTTAATTTTAATAGATCCTTATACATCACAGAAAACCAAAGTCAACCCTGTTTTCTTTTCAAGAGAGAAGAAGGGGGAAAAAAAGAGCAAGGGCTGTACCCCGGCATTGTGGCAGTCTCTGCCCTCTCAGTATTTTTGCTTGCTGACATTTGTTGGGCACATGACTGGGTCGTGAGCAGCAAGGGAGGTAGCAACATCTCAAGTACAGAACAGCCCAGCTGGCACAGAGTAATTTATTTACTAACTGGGGTGTCAGTTGTTCGCCCAGGTCAGATTGATGAAACATCTGTGAATTGGAGATAAGCAGTGTGCAAGTCCCTGAAGTAATAGGTAGCTCTTCCTTCTGTGAGACAGGGAATGAATGTCTTTGCTTTTCTTTCTGGCTTCAAAGTATTTATCAGAAAAAGTGTAAACAAACTCCTCAAAAATTAGATTAAGGTTCAGGGATGCAGCTGATTTTGTTTGATTAATTTTCAATCCAAGCATAGATTTATCACTCACCAGTAGAATTTAAGTTAGCTGGTAGCTGTTTATGTATAAGACGTAATTCAGTAGCACCTTGGTCTCAGATGCAGTTAATAACAACAGTGCTGTTGTGGAGAGGTTTGCAGCTTCCGAAAGGATCATCTGGGCTTTCTGAGGCAGTGTCTTCTGCCAAAGCCAAGTAGGCGGGTTTGTCAGACTAATCACTACCAGTGATGGATGCTCTTCCTTTGTAGCTATTTTTAACAAAACAATCTGAATACAGGATATTTGGTAAACACCAGCATATGATGCTTATTTTATCAAAATAAAAGCTCCTGCATGATTTGTAAAACTGTAAATAGAGCAAAAGGTTCCTCTGCATTGAAAATGGATTCATTATTTGCTTGAATGACTGCACAAACAACACAAAACCCCTGGCCATGAATACGAAGCACATGATAAGAAAGACAGATGTTCCGCTTACTTTTGCTTATTGGCATTTAATTGCTGAGCTGGTTACTCTTCAGCCTCTATTCCAGGTAGTTGTATGGGTAGTTAATGGTAGCAGCATGACTTTTAAAACAAATATGTGCAAGGTGGGCATCTAGATTTTCCTGGTTAATTTTCATCTAGCCCCCCACAACAAATTTCTGGCTAGCCGTATATTTTGTGACATCCAGATATAATTGCATTCTGTTATTTTGATGAGCAACCAATAAAATACTTTAGTGCAATCTCTGCATGGCAAAGAGTAGAAGAAGCAGGTCTAAGGGAGATGTTCAGGACAGATGGGCAGTACCCATCAGGTACTACCATATTTCAGTCCAAGGCATCTACCTGGCATTGGCAGAGCTAGATGAAACAGACCCAGATGGTGACTGCTCAAAGGTGTTTGCAAATGGCTGTACTTAGCTATGGGAGGGGGAAAACCATGGAGAGACACACACATACACAGAGCTCTGGTGGTGACACATTTGTCACTGTAGACTTCTTTAATCTGTGGAATCCAGTAAACCAACTCCACTCATTTCTCTAATTCCATCCAGTACAAATTTAATTAAGCATAGGAAATTGCCAGAAGGTCAAAGGAGGTTGTCCTCCCCATCTACTCTGCCCTGGTAAGGCATCATGTGGAGTCATGTGTCCAGTTCTGGGCTCTTCTGCTCAAAAGACAGGGAACTTCTGGAGAGAGTTCAGCAGAGGGCCACCAAGATGATCAGGGAACAGGAACACCTTTCTTATGAGGTAAGGCTGTGGGACCTGAGGCTGTTTAGCCTGGAGAAGACTGAGGAGGGACCTTATCAACACTTACAAGCACCTAAAGGGTGGATGTCAGGAGAACGGAGTGACACTTTTCTCTGCAGCATCCAGTGACAGGAGTAACGGACATAAGCTGGAATACAAAAACTTCCACTTAAGGAAAAAAACGTTTCTGTGAGGGTGAGGGAGCCCTGGCACAGGCTGCCCAGGGAGAGTGTGGAGTCTCCTTCTCTGGAGGGTTCCACACTCACCCGGACACGTTCCTGTGTGACCTGACCTAGGTGAAGCTGCCTTAGCAAGGGAGTTGGACTAGATGAGGTCCCGTGCAATCCCTACCATTCTGGGATTCTGTGAAACAGATACGTATGTACATATATACGCCCAGAAGCCATTTCTAAGCTTCGGCTTCAGATTCGGGCTGTTGTTTGGGTTGTTCCTAGCAGCGACGAAAAAGTGCTTTTACAGCACCCCTCCGCTCCAAAAGAAGTTGCTGCAGGGTGTAAGTTCAGAGTCAGGGCACTGACGTCCGTCTCCACCATCGCAGTGAACTCATCTACGCAAGCTTGTTGCTTACGTCAGAACCCCCTTCAGAAGGGCTGAGCTCCGGCGGCGACCCGGCGCCCCGAGACCGCGCTCGGGTGGAAGGCGCCGAGGGGCAGGGGGAGGGCGGCCCGCCCGCGCTCCGAGCACGCGGGCGCGCCCCCTGCC